>VDFB02353450.1:30559-197849 GCA_007258455.2 Sequoia sempervirens
TTGTTGGTATGTGGCGACTGATCATGCTATACTATATAGCCCGCGATTATTCGCAAGATTGTAATAGGTTTTTCACTGGATAATAAAAGTATTGGATGGCTGCGGTTTGGTGGATGTAGCCCAGATTGGGTGAACCACGTTAAATTCTATGTTATAATTTATTCTGTGAATGTTTTAGTTTCTCTATTTTTGCTTATTAAATCTGCATTTAATTGTTAGATCTGCCATCTCTAACCCTAACACTTAGTCATGGATTTTCACTGGACACGAGCATGACTCACAAACATTTCACAGCATGTACAAGTCCATGAGAAAATCAGAATCAATAGTCGAGAATTTGGACATGCCAGATGGCTAGAGATGGTTTCAAGTTGAGAGAAAGAATAATTACTTTAATTTATTTAAAGAGGAAGGCATATGTAATGTGAAATTGAATAGGATGCAATTTATGACATTATAGAAAACAACAAAAATAACTTGAGACAATTTTAAAAGTGAGATATACATCAATAACAACCTCCCATTGGTCTACCCTTGCCACTTCACTAGAATCTATCATCTCTCACATAGATTATGTAAGTGGCCAATTTGGTTAATTAAAAGGGTAGAATTGAGACAATATTATTCTGATAAGTTATCCTATGAACAAATAAAATATTAAAATTTGGCTTATGTCCATTTTTCACTAACCCACAAACAAATGCACCCCTACACAACACTTGTAGGAGGTTCCATATCCATTGGTCCCACCACCAAGGGATAAGGAATAAATTTTGGGATAGGTGGTGGATGGTTTTTTACCATCCTCCATGCAATAACAATGAGGTCCCACAATAATTTTAGAGGAAACTTTATTGCGAGTTTGTCCTTGATGAGATCCCAAATTACTTCAACATGTAGGAGAGAGAAGTAGAGAGGGAAGGAGGAAGAGAGGGGGAGACAAAGAGAGGTGAAGAGAAAGGGAGGGAGGGTGAGGGAGAGAATTTTTCTACTTCATAAATAGCACGAGCACATTATAGTGCAATCACACTAAAAAGCTCACTAATATTATTGTCTACTTAAAAAATTTCCAACCTTTAGGGTTGGATTTACATCAGGAATACATTTCAATGCCCATAGATTTGTTTTTTTCAAGTTCTCAAAAAATGATATAATCTCAAGAGTGCTCTTCATCAAGTTTTCGTGTCTTTCAATGTCAAGTTAAAAAATACCACAATAACTTTAAGCTCTATCTTAGCTTTATAACCATGTAAAAATTTCCATGTTTCAAATATGTTAAGATTTTGATCTTTAATTTCTTTTGCTAGTGTCTCCATTTTTTGTCAAAAACCTGCATATGATATTTTTGGCTTCATTGTTTAATTGTTCATTGAAATTTAAAATTACACTTTTAGAAACTAGACTCTTGTATACACATTCAATTTTTTTGGGATTATTTTTCAAGAAAATTAGGGGGCAGATGCTCAATTTTTTGTTTTTTAGGATGTGTCCACTTTGAAAATTAATAAATATATATATATATATATATATATATATATTCATTAAAAAATTAGCAAAAAAATTAAGAATAAATGACATGGTGTTAGCTAATTTTTCATTGAAGTGATTTTTGAAATACTTAAAAAAGGTTAACATTTTAGGGGGCCACACCAAACATTATGCTATATTTTTTTGATAAAAACAAGAGAAAAAATTTGTGTGGCCCTCCTATTTGAACTCCTTAATCTCCACCATTTTCAAAAATAAAATAGTAGTTTAGAAAGTAAATTTAGAGCACTATGACTCTTGTTCTTGTTCTGTATTCAAATTTCGAGTGTAATTGTCTTCAATTTCTCATCCAAGATCAAATTTTCCTAATTTTAGAAGAAAAAAAGTGGCCACTTAAGACCCCCTTTTGGTCCCCCATTTCCTTACACTTACCCAACTATCTAGCCTTAGGGATTTGGGACCTTCAACTTAGATCAAGTTAATAGAACCAATAATCCCATATCAATCTAGGAGCACTCCCTGATGCATAAATAGTTTGTAACATGTTGATTGTTCAACGAAAGTAAATTCACTAAGTTTTAATCTCAAGTAAATATCTATGTTAAAAACTCAGCAATAAAAATTTTCTTCTATTTCAAATTCAAAATGTACATTTGAATAACACATAAATTCAAACTTTCCATTTGCATTATAATTGAAAAATTACAATCTTTCCAATACATCTCAAATCTCAAGATAACATTTTTTGTATTACAACTTCCATAGAAATGGATATAAGATAACATACATAGCTCCTTGAGATTCATTAGCATGTAGTAACAAATGGTCCAAGAAATCCCCTACAAATCTCAATTGCCAACTAATGAGGAGAAGCATCACTCATGTGCTTTTTTGCCAACCACGGACTCAAATGTGGTCCCCGACACATCTGCAACATATGGCAAGATGGCCCTACCTTTGACAAAGGTATTGGTTGGTAAAGCCCCATAACAAAATAGCCTTCCTGAGCTTCATGTTGTGCCCTACAATTCTAGAATCTAATCATACGATAGCTACAACTACAAGTATGAAAATCCCAAACTAGAAATTTCCTAAAATTGGACACAGTGAACTAACAGTGTAAACAGTGGCTACTTACCCTACTTTGGCCAAAGTTTCATATAAAAGAGTCATCTATTCACCCACTATCCTATCTTGAATGGTCATTAAACAAATCCAGCTAGGATAGTGGGTGAATAGATGACTCTTTTATATGAAACTTTGGCCAAAGTAGTGTAAGTAGCTACTGTTTACACTGCCAGTTCACTGTGTCCAATTTTAGAAAATTTCTAGTTTGGGATTTTCATACTTGTAGTTGTAGCTACTGTATGATTAGATTCTAGAATTGTAGGGCACAACATGAAGCTCAGGAAGGCTATTTTGTTATGGGGCTTTACCAACCAATACCTTTGTCGAAGGGTAGGGCAATCTTGCCATATGTGGTAGATGTGTCAGGGACCACATTTTTTTAATGACCATTCATGTACTATTCTTAGGCAATTCCCTCCATTGGATAACCGTTAACCCCAGGACCAACCTATCTCTTAATAACAACTATGAATAGGCAATTCCCTCCATTGGGTGGTTGTTAACCCCAGGAAAAACCTATGTTTATTACATTCCTAAAAAACAAAATGCATAGCTATAAGCCTCATTGGTAATCTAATTTGATGGAAATCAATGAACTCACTATAGTTTGGATACATAATAACTTTGAATGAAACAACATAAGCTAACCTAGCTTCATCTTTCCTAAGTATATAATACAAAGGTCACAATCACTCCTTACTATGGAGTATGTACAAACACTAAAGTAAAGTATAGAAAGAGTAAAATATAATAAGATTCTTTCAATAATGCAATCATTTTCCTATTCTAGCAATTCAATGCTTTTTCCACATAAAATATCATCAACATTCAAACTTTTAAAAAACAAACAATATATAAGAATGCATAATAACATGCATGTTAATTGCTAATTCCAAAAGAATAAAACTAACTTCCAAGCACAATCAACTCCAAGATTCTACAACAATTCTCCAACCCACACTCAGAAATACTTCTCAAAACTCACTGAACTCTCTCCTCACAACAACTCTCAACTCACTCAATATAAAATCAAAATGAAAACAACATAATGCAAGTAAAACAATGCGTCCAAATGAAGTACCCCACACCCTTATTTATACAAAATTAAGAGACTTCTCAACCTATTATCAAGCTTTGCAATTTGACACTTCTTAGATATATGGTCGACTCAACAAATTACTTCAACTAGTGGTAGAATTATAAAGCAATACTCATCTATTCATAACAACAAATTGACTACTATAGAGACAAGAAGAGTTTATCTCAGCAATGCAAGGCAAAAACCAATAGTTCGAATTCCAAGTTTTCCAACAAAACCAAGACTTGTTCTATCTTTTACCCAGTCTTCCATCATTGGATAATTCTCAGTTCTATGGGTTACTAATCATAATGCAAGTTCATATTTTGGTGCCACTTAATTCTTTTCACCGTGCATTTTTGGTGTTGTTGTTTAAAGACTAAGTCAATGAGTTAATATCAATCAAAACCTCTTTAAATTGTTGACTGAGTCTACAACATTATGTATTGTGATAGTTGATCAGTCAACTCACATTTATCGTTCATTGTGTTGTATATAGCGCTTGCTATATGTCGTGGTATCTTTTATGCATTGTGTGCATTACATATCATTAAGTAATATTTTAATATATATATAAAGTCATATGTATATACATGACTTAATGATATGTAATGTGTGCAATGCATAAAAGATAACATGTCTATAAGAGCTATCATTTAATATATATATAAAGTTATATTTATAAAGTCATATATATTAAAAGATATGTATATATATATATATGTTATCTTTTTATATATATATATATATATATATGCATTTGATGTATATATACATGTCTCATTATTTGTTTGATATTCTCGTGCCCATGAGCATGTGTAGGTACGTCATGATATGCGTAGGTACGTCTACCTATGTTTACTCATGTACGTATTAACTCATGTGTATGGTTCTATCATCGACATGTACATGTATACATATATATACATACGATGCATATATATATATATCTTATCGATTAAATATAGAACATATATGAAGAACTCACAATAAAAAAGGAAACCTAGCAATATCACAACAAGAACATTTAAAACAATACATAAACCTTCCCAAATTCAACCACAACCAAAACTAAGGGATAACTTACCAATTTTCATAACTATGACTCAACTGAACCAATCTATGTGTGTGTGAAAAAGCTCAATTAGGCTTCATTTAACTAACCAATCACTTCTCCTGAGTGATACTTCCCCTCCTTTCGGAGGCTTGATCCCTGCATTTGCATCCAACTTAGAACATTGCAATGGTAGTTGTTCATCAAAACGATCATTTGCATATAACCATCTCATAATAAGAATATCAAATTAAATCAATCTTTCTTAACTTTTAATTATAACATCAAATCAATTTAACTTCCTTTCAAATCATTTTCCATATAGTATATAATCAAAGTGCAAACACATGTTTTCCAATCAGAATTACAAGCACATTCATTTATTCACTATTTTAACCAATCATAGCAATAGTAAATAGGTAAAATCGTAATGGGGTGTAACATAGTTCATATTGTTCAAGTAACGAGCTAAAAAATAGATTCCCCTAGATATATCTTGGAAAATCTTGTTCATCACCTTATTTGCTCACAAAAAAATATGCATAAATAGTTTTTTTTTTAATTAACAAACTAAAAAATGCCGGTATTGGCATGATGTGATGGTTTATAGGTGGCATTGTTGTTCTTGCCACCAAGGTTCAAACCCCGTTGGGGTGTTATTGTTGAATGGTTGTATCCAATTCATAGCTCCGGTCAAAAGCGTTTACCCCTTGAATTAAAAAATTAACAAACTAAAAAATTAGAGTCATCATCCCTTAGATATCTTATAAACTCTTACTCATCATTAAAAGTGCAAGAATGAAATATATACTTACCATACAATGTGATCCCAACAAATCCTTGCTACACTCTTGCTCCTCATTAACTTATTCAAATCTATGGGCCCTACATCCCATCGTATCACCAATCTCTTCTTTTACATAGGTACCTTGTAGTCAAATAGATGCAAGGAATTATATATGACAAGATTTCCTTCTCTAATAGAGGTATTTTTTCCTTAAAGGAAAAGAGAGAGGATAAAGCTATATGTGTACAAGTGTCTTAAAATAATAGAGGAACTAGAAACTTGTTGAATAATATGAATAAAAATTGTGCATAGTATTTCTATAGGTCCATATAGTCACTATCAACTAACTAGCCCTTGTCTTATGCAAGAGTGTGCTTGTTAATCCTTGTTGAACTCTTGTATCCATCAAGTTCAACAAGACTTATGCACTTAACTCTAATCAATGAAGCTTCCTCTACAATATGCATTTCATTAAGGGCCTTCATAAGTACATCTCTCACTTTATGATCATTAATAAGAACAATTATTTTGGCTTTCCTTACATACAACCTTAGCTTTAATACATATATTCAACCTTATATATAGTTTTTCAACCAACCCACATTTTTAGGATGATGGATTGAATATTATAATATTATAATTATAGGGTGGGCCTCTCTCATATATGGAAATCTTCATCTAGCCAAGTATGCTATAAATGCATTCATAGATCTCCACAAGAGTAGGATTGTTAGAATCCCAAAATTAGTGACAATGAAATAAGGGATAGCAAAGATGTGATTTATCTCACATTTGATTAAAAAATTCTAACCATAATCTCCTCCGTCCTCTTCCCCTAGTCTATCTTGGACTCCATACACCTATTTCATTCATGTGTCATAATCATAAGATATAATAGCTCTTACAACTCAATAATCCTCAATACTAGAATAAATTACAAAGAAAATTAGGTCTCAACTTGTTTGAGGAATTAATAAAGGACCCAAATACTACCAATGAGATCTTGTGGTTGAAAATGAAAATCTACACCACCCTCCCTTGCATCCACCACCTTTTTGATCCACTCTATTTTTCTAATGTATATTATATTGTGTAGTGTACATAAAGTACACATAATAAGGCATATAATAGATGTGCATTTAGGTCAACTAAATTAATCCAACTATTGGAATACACACATATATTGCGTCCATAATCAATTGTACTAAATTTGAGGATTGAACTTCTTAATGGTACCTTTTAGGATTTAAAATTTATACTTATCACATTTACACTTTCTAGAACAATCAATTCTCTTAAATAAGGCCCATCCTCATATGTGACTAGGATTTTGATGAGTGGGTAGGTTCTAATGTCTATGTAGTCAACCATGATTATGCTATAACCATGTGATATCTATTTATCCTTCCTCTTCTCTATCAATAGTTTAACATTAAAATAATTTGTTTTCCCAAGAGTGTGGTCTTTAATTTGATCTCATTAGGAGAAACATAACCACTAATAGCTTTGCCTACCTTTTACATAGCCTCCTTGTAATAAGGAGATTGAGTATCATTGGAAGGAATACCATTTTTAATAATAATTTTTTAATTGAGTCATCTACACCATATCTAGCCTTCATATTAAACAAATATATAATCATGTTCAGTGATTTTGAACTTGTGGCCCTCTATTTACCTCTTGATTATACTTCACTCACCTTAAACATTGGAACTATAGGTGATATTGCCCCCTATGTAGAAATGCTAGAAGAAGTAGATATTATAGTTATGTCTCCTTGATATAATATGATCATTGTAATCCTCTATTGAAGTGTGTGTTCTATACAATTTGGACATACCCTTTAGTAGGGAAACATAAGAAGTGTGCATTATCCCTTGTAATGTTTTCCTTTTATTCATCTTGGAAAAAGTCACATTTCTAGTGTTTATTCACACTTGAATTAATTGCCTTGTTAGTGTGCAGCAACATTGCAATTTGGTGTAAAGGGATTTTCTTGTTAAATGGGCCTTTGGAAATTGACCAACAACTTCAAAAGGTAATGTTCTTGCAACACTTTCAATTGAAATATAAGTAGAAGGATTTCCAATGGTGTTGATTAATTCCCCCATATTTCCCCCAATTTTATCTCTCAAGTCAATGTTTCTATTGTCACTAAAGGAATTGATCTTGACACTTAAAATGTATACAACAAAAATAATAATATGAATAAAAATAACAATTTTCTTATGCATCATAGCTTAATAAGATATTATATGTAAAACAAAGATTTTACTTTAAAAATATAAAAAATAAAAACAACAACCATTACTTTTTTTAAAATGTAAAAAACAAATTTAAATATAAAAACCTTAAATAAGATAAAAGAATGAGATTTAGAATGTCTTATATAAATAAAACTAATAAGAGCATACTCATTGTTTAGTCATAAAATAAAACTTTAAAAATAAAAAAATTAAGCTACAAAATAAAATAAAATGCATTGTGATTGAATTAAGTTCAATCACAATTTATTGTTTATTCAAATTTTAACAAATATAAAAGTAAACTTGATCTTGTATTGAGGAAAATATGACTCTCAAATCTTGTGTAGATGGATGATTGAATTTTTATGGTTATGGTCATAAGAAAATAAGGTGAAGTGGAAGCCCCTATAAACAAATGAATGGATAGTGACATTGATCCTATGACACCTAAGGATGAGGCAACAAGAGATGGGCATAAGGCACTAGTTGGTTCTATTGAGGGAGAATTATCAAAATAGGTAAGATTATGTTATGTCTTATTGTTTTTCTAAAAAATTTAATCTAATCGAGAAGGAAGGTGATAGGGTTGAGAATCCTAAGGTGCATCAAGTTGTTATTTTATCCTTACGATTGACGAATATTTTTCAATATTGTCTTTAGATATTTCAATGAGTGTATGTATTTTCATCTTGTCAAAATTTGTTTAGTTGCTTTTGTTTATTTGGTAGTGATGTAGGAAGTACATAAATTCTTTTGTTTGCTTTTATGTTTTTGTGACATTTTTAGTATTTTTTGAGTTTTAACTAAAAATATTAAATTAATAAAAGTAATAAAAATAAATTTAATCTAATTGCTTGAAATAAATTAATTAATTTGCTTTTAGCTTCATTAAATGAATATATGTAACTTTTTTTTTAATATTTTGGGAGTGCAATTAAATTAATCGATGCAATACAATAGAAAAGATGTTTTATATATATATATATATATATATATATATATATATATATATATATATTTGAATTTGATAAATATAGAAACTAAATTTTACCTTTTATAAAAAAAAATAAAAAAATTGCAAAGGAAAACACTTCTTTTATAGACATAGAGGAATCTCTCTACAATAACCAATATTTTTATAATAAGAAAAAAAAAATCATTCATGAGAAATAATCTTTGCATTTTCAACATTAGAAGTAACTCTTTAGAGTAAAATATAGACAATAAGCCATTTTCCAACTAAATTCTAATAATGATTCTTTGTGTTTAAGGTGTCTATAGATTGATCTATGTTTGAGCTTTTGTTTCAAAAGAAATATTCTCTCCACTAAGGAATTCTAATATCTCCCTAGAATTTACTTTCACAAAATCTTAAGAGGGCTCCTATGAGGATGTTCTAGGAAAATCCTCTTGGGATCTAAGCTTCTAGAAAAAGAGTTGAATTTATTTTTAATGAAATTGTTGTTTTTTATGATTTGGAAAGTGGAAACAAATAAATAAACATAAAAATCTCAACAAACGGAAAAATAAACACAAGATAATTTAATTTCAACCTTCAACTTTTTTATACTAACAAAAGACACTCCACAAATGTAAACAAACATTCTATAAATAATATTTTCTTAATATATTATAAAAGATAATTACAATGAATTAATCATTGAACTTTAATGATTGAAGCTAAATATGTTGTAGACATTTGGTGTCCATGAAAATCCCCTTCCAATCTTCTCCTTCCCATGTAGTTGTTTATGGTTCAATCTCCAAGATAAAGCAAAAGAAAGTGCAAATCCTAAAGGAATGCTAGAGTTGTAGTAAAGTTGGATGGATGCAAAACTAGTTTAGATCAATTATCAAGAGATTTGAAAATAATAGCTTTGCAAGAAAATGCTAGTATTGTTGGTTATCAATAAATAATTCTTTGAACCTTGTAAAAGACAATTATTTTTATAACAAGTATGAAAATAACCAATGTATAAAGTGGGTCTAAGCTAGGTTTAATTGAAGAAGGAACCATAGCAAATCATATTTTGAAGAGAAATCACACATACAATCAAAGTGAGAAAATTTTGCAGACTTCCATACAAATTTGTTGCTTTGAACAATTAAGAATTTGTTGGGGCAAATAATAAAAGTTACGATGAATGATAGAAAGTTGTGGCAAACACTATTAATGCATGGAGCAAAAGTTGTGTAGTAGAGGCTAAAATGTTATGTTGAACTTGTATTTGTGATGACGAAAGCACTCAAAATGCTGCAATAAATTTGCTTAAGACAAAAAAATGAGAAAATTAAATTAAAAAAGGAAACATAAAAAAACGCAAGACAAACACAAAGCAAAAACTAAGAACAACCAAAAGATCTTAAAATAATGACAAATAACACCTAAGGTTAGTTAGAGATATGTATCAATGACTAGATATTTGTTTTGGCCTAAACTACAAACTCATAACTATTTCTCAACAGAACTTCCAGAAAAAGATAGGTAAAACAACAAAACAAAAAAAACTCTTCCTCCTTAAACTTCCTAACCTTCAAAAAAATCTAAAATTTTAAAAAATTATGTTAAATATCCCATAAACTTAAAATCTTCGAGTGTATTCTATGCCGTTGAAATCCTTTTCTCTGTCTGTTGTGATAATTCCATCGGGTGCCAAAAAAAAGGAATCAGTTAGTTTGAGGTATTCACACGTGTGTTGTTGACAGGTGGCACTGGCTGTGGCCGGTGACTTTAGCCCGCTACTTTCGGGACCGCACTTTGCTCATTACACGTGGCATCCAACTACCTTATTCTGCCCGTTATAATCCTTGACGTCCGCCGCATACTTTAAGATTACGAATGCATGACATGTATGTATGCATTCTTATGCCATACATACACCATCATAAATAAAAGTAGTATCAAATCAAAAGACAAACAATAATTTTGACAGGTGAATAAAAAAGACAAATTTGTTTGAACTAACATCTTTAAGAGCTTTTGTTTTGTTTTTTTGGTTGGTATGCAGGAGCATATTTCAGTTTGTTGTCAATCATGGAGATAATGAAATGGGTGTTTAAGTGGGGCTTCTAAATATTTGGTGATAGTGAGGGATTGGATTTTGTTAGTTTGGACAATGGGGGATAGGCTTTTAAGAGTATTTCAGAATAAAATTGTATAGTATAGTAGTATTAGCATCAATATTTTAGATTACTTTCCATAATCTATCATCAAGATGAAAAGTAAGGATATATATATATATATTGAACCTTAAAAGATTGAGACTGTGGATATAAGATTGATTGAGATCAACTAAGATTGAGATTTATTCATAGGTAGAGAATGAAGTTAAGATTATGTTTGAGGCAACAATTGAGGTTTAGGTTAAGATTCGAGGATTTAATATTTTTTTAAAATACGAGAGTTAGGTGAATGAAATGTATTATGTTTAAATTAATAATGCACTTATTTTTAGTTGTGAAGGTGAAAAATGCATATTTTCACATATTTATCGTATTTTATATCATTTTGTGTGGATGTTTTATCTATATAGTCTCAACATATGATTTGCTCAATTTGGTGCATTCATTAACCTAATACTCAATATCACACCTAGAAATACCATTTACCTATAATCATATTAGTCTTAGCTCACATGTCTATTTTTTTTTATGGCCAAGAAAGGAATGCTTATGTAACCTAGACCTTCTAATCCTAAATTTTAATTTAATTTTGGCCCTAGGTTGGCTTAGCCAGATGATATTGTTACTTGCCAACTTGTGCTAAATGTTCAAATTGTGTGCCTAGGACTTATAAAGGACATCACTCGGCCATTTCATCATTGACTATCATGACAAGATCACCTTTTACCATAAATTGAAATACATAGAATCATCATCACATTTTTCATAGTTGTCTTTGTGTTAGTCATCACTATTAAATCAATCGATGTGAAGATGTCAAAACCCTAATTCTTACACTTGTTCTACTACCTAGTCACTCATTATACTTTGTCTATTGTATGAGTACCAAGCACCTATATCATTGTACCACATAATTGTCAACTACTATACTACATATGCTATTTTATGTATCTTCTAAACTTGTTACAACACTCTTAAAATGATATAATGGAGCATGAATACAACTAAGGTAGTCTCGAGGATCTACATCGCCATAGCAATTTTCAATGTGGCTTCTCGCCACAACTAAGTTTTTCATTTACAATAGACATAAGCAAACAACTTCTATAGATACCAACTTGTTAGAGATCAAGGTTGCACAAAAGATTTGAGGATGTTATTGTAGGGTCAAGGCCATCCTTAGGAGGTTCATGAATCGTGATTACACTATCATTGGTTCTAAAGAGTAGTATAAGCACCAATATTTGGACCAAGACTTGACTCATGGTTTTGGAAATTCATTCATGGTTTCCTAGATCTCTAGATCTCTTTGGTACATATCTTGGAGGCTTGGAATGAAGATTGAATGGAATTTTATTATATTGAATTGACTCCAAAAGATCGAATTGGATCTCAATTGATACCACAGATATTATATTTTTATAGTAACATTTTTTAATAGATTAATACATTTGAATGTACCATTGTCATTGAGTCTTTCTTGCAATGGTTTTCGCGATGTAAATGCTGTGTTGTATATGCCATTATACTGCTACAATTTCTTCAGATCTGTAACTTGTTGCATTTTTATTTTTATTTTTCACATGCCATTATACTGTTACAATTTCTTCAGATCTGTAACTTATTGCAATTTTCTTTTTTGCTCGATTAAGTGAGGGATTGGGTCATATGGCCTATTATATTATATATTTAAAAAAATAAAAAGCACACTTCACAAAAGGAAAGTTGGCCAATATGCCAATTTCCAAACAGAAAACCCTGCAACCCAATACACAAACTAGCTGCCAAGACAATAAGTCTAAACAAAGATTTTGAACTAGAGCTGGGAAAGCAAAAACTAGAAAACAAACCATTTCTCTCAAGTTAATCTTCCTATCATCCACCATCTCCATTACACACCAACCTTTCCCACATGCGCATTGTGTATTGCGGCAACGAGATCCATCCTCAAATTCATACACCCCAAGCTATGACAAAAAGGAAAACTCATAGGAAACAAAAAACAGCCGCAGTAAATTTTGGAGGAGCGAGTACTAACGGGGATCACTTTGCTGTCACCTCCCCACCTTATCAACACCATTGTTAATTGATCAAATAAACCCAACAAGTTAGACAAATTATCACTCACCACCCCAATCAAATCAGAGTTGATGGCTTGCTTAGCCAAGAAATTTCATTCCGTTAGTTTCTCTCAAGCAGTGATTTGAAGAAAATAAATCCTAAGTCTAAGAGAGGCCAACAAAACATTGTATATTTTCAGTTTTCCAACTAGGAGAATTCTTTTTCTACAAAAATTCTGGTTAAACATTGAATCCCCTTCTATTAGTAAATTCTTGTGACCAAAATGATGAGCCAACCTCAAGCTCATTATAAGTGCACTAGCTTCTACTTCATTATTTGTTTCTGGGGGAAGCTTCAAAGATGCACCACAAATAAAACTTCCATTTAGATCCCTTACAATGCAGTCTACTCCAAAATTTCCACAAGAAGCACCAATCTAAATTTAGTTTCAAAGACCTGTAAGAGTTCATTTGCCTTACTTCAGAGAGATAGATTGCTAAACCCCTTGAGCATCAATGGGGGAAGTAGTGCTAGTTTTCTTTCAAATTAATGGAAAGGAAAACAAGCTGTGTAAGGCCTGCTCTAAGAAGCCCATGATTAGACTTATTCATGTGACAGAGCATCATCCTTATGTTATTTAACTACGAAGATGACTAAGATTGACAAATATGGCAGCTAAAACTACTCTTGTAAAGTAACTCCGAATGATCCACCTAAAGTGAAGTTTTTCAATGCTTTCCTTGGCACTCAACTCTTTGAGAACCTCCCATTACAAAAATTGTAGAAGTTGAAATGGAATTGCATTCATGTGATTCCGTCCTCTCATATTGAACATCAGCCAGACACCAACTACTGAAATAAGATACCATGAAATGTGATACTAGATTTTCAAAATCATTACAACATTCAGTGTCTTCCAAGCTGTCTGGACTTTACAAGAATCCCTCGCTGATAATTAATAGAAATTATTTTCTGAAAGCTTAGTTCATAGCAGAGTTAGTCATGACCCCAACAATTCAGGATCCAATATACGGGCTTATGTTTTAACTTCTCCCTAGAGAAGAGGTTTAAAGTAAAGCTTATAAAGTGCCACCAACTTCTAGCATCATGCACCTCCAAGGGCACTCAACCAACGGGAGAGGAGGATGAGGTTCTCAACCATTAGGGCACTTACGGTCTCAACTGGTAGGTTGGAGAGGACCTACCCCTATCTTTAGAGGCGAAGATGGAGACAAATGCCCCCTTCCTCTATATATTGGTTGGCCCTGCCTATAGCATGATAATCTTCCAATTCCTCACCATAAAAAATGTAGCTCTAATTAAATGTAAATCAGAGTATGCCACTTCCATAAAATTGAATATTTACTTTGAAATTAGCATAAAGGTGACCAAAAAAGTTGAGTAATATCATAGTTCCACGTAGTTTCCTGACAGGGAAATGGGGGGACGAGGTGACGGGTTTCGGAGATAGGGGGACCAAGGACCTAAGTTTGGGGATGGTGGGGAGATGGCAGCATAGGAGCGGTGAGCGGCAGGGAGGGTGGTACAAATACATATAGTACTTGAGAAATTATTTATGAAAAGATGTGTAAGGAATAAGTATAAGAATTGCAAATGAAACTTTGGCGTACCAAGTAAAATTTAAACTAATTAACATTAAAAGCATGGCAATGATTGCATTGAACATTAACAATGGTGGGTAGAGGTTTGGGGGCAAATCAGAAATAAGTATAAGAATTGCACATGGAATGTAACGACCCAATTCTGCGTAAATTAAAATTTTCCAATTCTCACCTTATATATGTAAAGGTAACAAGTAACAAAGATGATACAATAAAATTTTTCCTTTCTTTATTGATAAATACGTACAAGTTACAATATGTTTCCACATGAATTCATTTTCATTGCAAATATAAATCAGAGATCAAAAGTAATACAGTTACATACATAGCTCGTAAGCTTTTGCACAAATAGAAGTAAGAAGGTCCAGGAGTTCGTCCTTTCAAATCTTGGTACATCGGCCGCTTGCTATGGAGGAGAAACATCACTAGAGCGCTTTTCCGCCAACCACGGACTTATAATGCGGTCCCCCGCACGATCATTTTGCAATGAACGGCCCTCCCTTCGAAGAAGAGATTGGTAGGGTATCCTTTAACGATTTCTAACTGAGCATAGTGTTGTGTCCTACACAACTAAAACCTTGCTATTTCACAATCTCGATCTAGTACTCGGATCACAATGAACTGACAGTGTAGTCTCAACTATCTCACACCTAGGTGGATGTCGTACCTTTCACTACTTTGGCCAAAGTATTCTCATTCAGTACTTCGAATGAAGGTCATCTATCATAAACACTACTCAGGGCCGATTTGACTTGGGGCTATCTTACTCTACGCGTAGGCTATGTCCTTCAATGGGTGAATCCGTCATCCCAGACATCCTACAATCATACGAACCTACTAGAAATGAAAACAGTATTCAAGTGTCTTGTATCAATCCTCCTAACTAGGAATTCTTTATCCTAGGAGTACTTAACTTGTCTCAGTTATCCTAATAACTTAAGCTAAAAGACTTTACTTGATTATGTTGTAATGTCCCCGCTTTAGCGACATTGTTTGTCGAGGAGTGAGCCTATCATTATGATCCTCGAGGTCGACAGAGGTGTGTAGAGGATCATTCGAGGCAGTTACCCAGTTCGGAGCTTCATTGTTGCAGCTTGTTTCAGTTGGGCCTTCGCAAAATCCTTCAAAGTGGTTTTTCAGAGACTTTCTATTTTTAGAAAGTCTGACAGGCGGAAGCTGCTATTTTGGGCAGGGGACCTGGTTCAGCTGTTTAGCTCAGAGTTGACCCAATTCAGCAGTTTGTCGATCAGATGGAGAAATAATGGAGTATTTAATGATTTATTGAATAATTAATATTCTTGACTTTATATTAAAGTCACTTTATTAATTATTTAAATATTTAATAAAAAGGCGTATTATAAAGTATTTATTATACTTTATAATAAAGGGAGATATTTGATATAATGAATAATTATTATTCATTAATGAGACGCCATTTAATTATTATTTTCTTCCTAAAGTCAAAAAGGATGAATTTGATCATTTTATTTAAATGATTATTTAAAAGTGAGCTTGGGTCGAATTTTTGAAGCAGCATATATATTGCCTGTCAAAGACAAATCGAACCCTTATGATTTGATTATTCAATTTGTCTTCTATTTTGCTCTAAGCATTCAAGTTTGCAAAACCTAGGGTTTCAGCAGACGAACGATTTTGGAGAACGATACCTCTTCAGAATCTGGCATACTGAGACTGTGCAATACCAGTTGAAGATTGTCTACTTGGTAGCTTCATTCAGAAGTTGCAGTTGGATTCATTGATCGATTCAGGAAGGTTCTTTCAGGGTTTATTCATCAGCAAACAGGAGCGACTTTTTCATAGTTCACTTACCGGAGATCTGACACTTATTTCAAAGGCCGTACTACATTTATTGCTGCTGCTATACAGGCCGTACAGATCTGTACCTTCAAGGACGTACCTTTCTTTCAGGAAGAAACGCCTCCATCTTTCAGTCTCTGGCAGAGGGATTCAGTGCGCCTAGGTTATCTGGAGTCTTTGCAACGCTTTCAGAGTCTAGAGATTCATTTATTCATTCAGCCGTACCATTCTCTTTTGTATTTTGGCGCCTGTAAGAAGAAATCAGGTTCCTTCGAAATAAATTAGTATTTCATTCATATGTCAATTTTTGCTATTGTAAATGCTCTGGAAATGCAATAAAGTGATACGCCTATGACTTCTAAGCAATATCTACGCATATTTCATGTTCTATGATTTATTTTGAATTTTTAAGCTATTTTAGATTAAAATCGCAGCTCCTTGTTATTTTTCAAAAACCTATCAAAAACCACAAAAAATACAAAAACGATCAAAACAAACAAAGTCAACATTTTCAGTTAGGGTTTCGGGGTTGAGAATCACCTGGATTCTTACATATGTCATCATTTCAATCCTAGTAGATAATAAGTACATCTACGTATTCTCCATATACAGAGATCATACACAACATGCAGAAGTCATTCAAAATGCAATAAATCCCTCCCTTTTATCTTTTTCCATTATTTCTTTTAATGTAAGATAAGTAAATTAATCCCCTAAGCTCTTTACTCATATATTCCCTTTTCACAATCCATTAAACATTGAATCCCTATATACTCCTCATATGGAGTTCATACATAATTCACACTTTAACGCAAGCACACACTTATGCTATCAGGTATACACTTCAGAAAACATGTATAGCTATTCCTTAAGGTAATTTACTTACATGGTGCAACATAGAACCATTCCTTGTTTATCTTAACTGAAGTATTGAACTCAATGCAATTCCCTAACTATGCACATTCAGTATTTTACTCTTTTAGTTATTTATCTAGAAATATGCTCTAGAACATGAAGGATGAAACAACATGCCTGGTATATGCCTTTTCCCTTTAGAGGATGACCTTGAATGGGTTTGCAGTGTTAATGATATAGCAGTTTCAGTCGTTCCTTCCAGCTCAGCTCTATCATGGAAACATAAATTAAATGATAGCCGTTGGCTATTTAATTTATAGTTATTGTTTTGTATTATCTTCATATAGTATGGCCGACATGAGAAGATTCGAATTCATCTTAGAAGACATTCAATATTTGTCAAGGCCGACTATCATTAAAGAATATACGCGATTTCTTAGAGGCCGACTTGAAGGATCTTGAGGGATGTATCTCTCCCATTCACTTGTGTATATACACCTTGTTTTGTCCATTGTAATCATCTAGTGGAGTTTGGTTATTCACATCAGTTCTGTATCATCAAGTGCGAATATATCATCAAGTGCGAATATATTAAGCGAAGTGCGAATTCAAGATACAGGGTGAACATATTCAGCACCAAGACATTACTTAGTGCGAACTTTACACAGTGTGGAGATCATACAGATTGAAGACCATCCAGTGCAAAGCGAATATTGTCAGATCTGTGTTCAGTCAATTCGGATATTGCCAGGTGTGAATTGGCAGGTTGCTATCTGTCATTCCATATTGCCAGGTGCTGTATATCGGTCTTGTGTTAGACCTCATTGTAAAATGAAATATTCTCACTGTTATTATAAATAAAAGAGAGATCTTTGTTGTTGGGTTTTTCTCCCTCAAGAGGAGGGTTTTCCCAGGGTAACTGCTGTGTTATTGTCTCTGATTTTGAATTATTTTCTGTGCATTTAATCTGTTCACCTAAATTTAACATGCAGCTCCTCAGACCTCCAACAAAAGACTTCCAGCACTCTCAGACCAATCTCAAACTCTTCCCCAGAAATTAATCACTTGCTACAGATGAAAAGTAATATCAACTTCTTACTGTGAACTCAGAATTGGTGAAGATAATAACAGGGGATGTCTCTCAGCAAATGGTGAAATATGCTCTCAAAAATTAAGAAAAGCTTCTCTCAGCAGTAATAAAACTCACTCTCAGCTAAAGAGAATCACTCAGAAAATATTTTTGAACTCTTAAAATGAGAGCCAACTTCGAATTATAAACTGTGTTACATAATGAACAGGGACGGCTCCTCACACTAAACTCAGATTGCTCAATGTGTGCATATGCAATGAATGGAAGGCGTGTATATTTATATACCCGAAATGCAACAGTTTTCCACTTAAGAAGGCATGTGGATTGACAACAAGTGCCCAGAATTAGTAAAAATGATAGATGGCGGATTCTTAAACCCTTAGTCATTAAAAATAGAGATGAATCGACTTCCTTTTAAGCCAGCAAATTAAGAATTTTTCAACTCACATGGCGGATTTGACAGCTCAAGGCGTTTTCAGTTTTTAGGTTATTTTTGTTGTACCCCAAAATTAAAATTTTTGTTACACTTAAACATTTTGAAGAAATGAGTAAAAGTCTTGTTAAAACAGTCAAAAAGGTCAAAATTTGGGTGTGCATGTCTTGCATGATGGGTCAAAACACAAAATTTTCAATTTCTGGCGATCTGGGTCTACTAAGAACAGCTTAACCTACAAAACCCAGATCTCAGTTTTTCATCCCTAAAATTTAGGAAAACTGCTATTTTTAGAAATTTTCTCGAAATAGTAACATTTTCTGGGTTTTCTGGGTTTCTTTCGAAATGTATACTGGCAAAATTTTCTAAAAATAGAAAATTTCTAAAAATAGAAAGTTGGTCCAACAGGGTCCAAACTGATTTTGATTGGCTCAAAGTACGTCCATATCAGGCTGGTGTAGTCAGAATCTCAAAATAATCAGTTTTTCCCTACTGGGTCTAATCTGCTTTTTCAGAAGCGTATTTGGAGCTCCGAGGTCATCAAGGGAGGTCATTCGGCTGCTAGGTGTCAAAATCAACACTTAGGCGTTCAACAGAAGATGAAACGATGAACATGCACGAGGATCGAGGAAGAAGTTGAAAAATAATAAAATTTTCTAACACTAGTAACTTTGGGCGCCCCTGTTGAAGAAAGGCGCCCATCTTTTTAGGGCACCAAATGTCAGAATTAGGGTTTGTGCCTCCGGTCAATGTTGTTCAGTTCTCTGTCAGCTTCGCAACGAATTCAACGGCGTAGTCATCAAGCGATCCAGTCATCCGGAATTCAAAGCTGAATAGGGAGGTTCCAAATAGATGTCAGAACGAGAATTTAAAAAGATCAAAAATTGACTAAGTGTTGAGATTCTGGGCGCCCCTGGTCAAGAAGGGCGCCCAGCTTTTTGAAGGCCCTGATTCAGCCGTTAGGGTTTGAGAATATGCTTGTTCTTTTCAGAGCTCAGCCAGCTTCGACGTGCCTGTCTCCGTCAGATCATCCGACGGCTCAATCTTCAGCAAATTCAAATCAAAGGTGAACATACAGAACGAAGTCTTCAAACTCTGAAATTTGAAAATCAGTAAAATGGCTAAGTCTGGAGGAAGTGGGCGCCCCTGGTGAAGAAGGGCGCCCAAGTTTTCAGGGGTCCCAACAGATAAATTTGCAGACGAGTGTCTAATGAGATCTCCTCACAATTGATCCAGCTTTACAACGAGGTACTCAGCACGCCTATCGGAGGTCGCAGTCGCCAGATACAAAGCACCAAACAGAGGGTCCGACAAAGGCTAATTTCAAAGTTCTGAAGCAAACACAGGAAAGTGAAAATTTGACTAAGTATGGATGAAATGGGCGCCCCCAGCCAAGATGGGCGCCCAAGCTTTTGAAGGCCTGAATTCAACTTTTTGGCAAAATCTCTTCCAGGAGACCCTTCATTCTCCGTCAGCTTCGCAATGAGCACAACCATCAGTCAATCCGACGCCCGGAGCTCACGATTCAACAAGGTCGCCTGAAGAAGTGAAAGACATGAATAAATTGAAAAATTTTCTAAGTCTGATGAAACTGGGCGCCCCCCTTTAAGAAAGGCGCCCAAACTTTAAAGCCTCCAAATGATGGAATTCGCAAAAGTAACGTCCAAGAAGGCCTCACCAAAATCAGTCTGGCTATCCAACGAAACATTCAGACAGTCAGTCGGATCAGCGTAGCTCCCGGAATCGAAGACTCATCAGAAAATCAAACGGAGAAGGAAGAACTTGGAAATCAGAAAAATGGCTAACACTGAAGAAGTTGAGCGCCCCTAGAAGGAAAAGCCTCCCGTGAATTCGGAGGTCGAAATCAAGTTTTTAGCCGGAGGTGCCTCCAGAACGTCTTTCTCAGTTTCAGTCAGGCTCCGCCGTGAACCACTCAGCTCGCCTGTCGGGTTGGTCTGTCAACGAGAAATCAGTGGCGAAGTAGCATGTCAAAATGGAGAAAAGTTGAAAATAGCAAAATTTTGACTAACACTGGTGAAAATAAGCGCCCCTCTTGGGGAAAGGCGCCCAAAGTTTCATGACTTAGAAAATTTCAAGAATTTTCAAAATTTCAAAATTGCAAGAGGAGAAAGAGGCGTCCAAGTTCAATGAAGCTGAGATTTAGGGTTTTGGAGATAAAAGCAAAAGAAAGCAAAGCAAAAACAAAACCCTAAGTCTACTTAACATCTTTCTTTTATGTTATTTTCATTATTTTTGCATGTAGCCTTCAAGGGAGAAAGTTGGAGCAGCAAGTTTGAAGAAATTTTTCAAGATTCAAGAACGTAGCTTGCTGGTTTTTCATCATATTTTTCAGACCAGCAACATAAACCCTTGCTTTTTCAAGCTTTTTCATCCAGAAGATCAAACTTTTCAAGAAGAAGACCAAGGCATTCCATTTTTCAAACATCTGGGTCTTTTTGCCTCAATCTTCTGAAGAATTTTTCAAGAACTTCATCAAGTTGCAGCAGTGCTTTTGTTTTTGCATGTCAGGGAAAACCTCAGTGCTTTCAAATTTCAACCATCTGGGTCCTTTCCAATCAATCTTCTGAAAAAAACCCATATCACAGCTTTTTTTCAAGAAAATTTCAAAACCTAGGGTTCGCTGCTTTTTCAATCAAACGTCAGTGTTTTTCATATCTGATCAACTGGGTCCATTTCTAATTGTATTCTGAACAAAACCCAGGTGCCAGCTTTTTCGGTAAAAAATTGAAGAAATTAGGGTTTGCTGCTTTTTTAGTCAAAATTCAAGATTTTCAAAAACGGACGATCTGGGTTGTCTTGCAACGAAATTCTGAGCAAAACCCATATCTCAGAAAAATTTCCAAAAATTCGTCCGTTGAAGCATAAAAATCAGCATGCTAAAAATAGAAAGTGTGCAAAACTTGTCAGAATATAGGCGAGTTTACAGGCAATCTTCAAGGTTTTCGGTATGGAAAACACTCCCATCAAATTCAGAGCCAAACAAGTGTTGTATCATGATTATCTGAACGGATGAGGTTGAAAAGTACGTTTTCAATACCACCATGGACTGAAAACTTCATCATCTCAGCTGAAGAACAAAAGGTGGTGTGATATGAGAAAGAGAAAAGGTATTGGAAAAGAGTGTTGCAATGCTCTTCTGTTGGGAATCAAGCGAAGTGTCAGAAGCATAAAGTTGCAGAGCCGCCAAGTTATCAATTAGTGAATCATCTTTTTGGGCAGCGATGTTTTGCAAGAATAGAACTCATAAAACAGTTGAAGAAGTGAAAGATTCTCTAAGGGCGAAGAGATCTTGGAGAATCAGAATATTGCCTTAGTTGGCATAGATGCACCGAACCGGGACACAATTTCCAATTTTCTAGCGGATGAGATCGAGCTTTAAAGCGGCTTTCATCTAGAAGCTTTCTTTCCGCTTTCTTTCTATTCTTGGAACGATTCTTATCCATTCTTTGAAGAAGAGAAAGAGATAAATGTAATAGTTGGCGTTTCGCTTTCTAGGGTTTTAGATGTTATCTTCTTTCTAGATTTAGTAATAAAGCTTAACAAGCCCTAGATTGTGAAAGCAAGGAGATTTTAGGGTTCCCTACTCCTCTGCTTGTCTATAAATAAGAGCCTTTGCTCATTAGTTTCTTTAGCCATGCTAGTGATAACAAAACGCTGAGCCTATTTTGCCTTCTATTTGTTATTCAAGTGTCGTTCAATTGTGTTGTGATAGCAAATTGTTGAGCCTCTTTAGCCAACAAGGAGTTAGTGTGATTGTTGTTTCTATTGTGTAAGAGCAAGATTGCAAGCCTCTTTAGCTGCAATTTCTTGTTCCAGGCATGTTAGAAGTGAGCTTTGTTCCAGAAGTTCGAGTAATAAAGTCATGAGCCTCCTTTGCCTTGATATAAAATCTCTGATTTCCGTTATTGGTGTTTTACTTTTATGATCTTGATTTCAACTTACATTGAAGTGTGTAGATGTTCGTTGAGAAAGAGTTTATCGAAGTATTTTGTCAGAAAATCTACCTTGTTCATTTCTAGTTTCTCTTGCTTGCTATTACTTGAGAAGTTAGAAACGTCTTTAGTTTAAGTTAGTCGTAGTTGAAGTTCTTAAATCAGAAAATCTCATTTTGCGGCATTTGTGTTTTATAAACCTTTGTGCTCTAAGCTGATCAAAAAGATAGGCAACTTAGTTTTAGTTTACTTTCTTGAATACCATCAGCAAGAGGGAGCTTCCCCTCCTAATTTGAAGAGCAGTTTATCTGTGCATAGCTGTCTGTTTCAAATACGCATTCCAGAGGTGCGAATTTAAACGCCAACAATTTTGTTGCAATAAATCAAGAAGTTCGTTTCCAAACGAAAAGGTCAAGACTCATATGATCCCACGTCGCTATTTCGTGGCCTCAAGATCAGTAAATGGGTTATTTCCCAGAGACCAGTTTTTTGCCCTTGCGTTTCTAGCGCGTTTTTACCAAGCGCGCGATTTCTCAGTTTGTTTTATGAGCTTTTCAAAGCAAAACGTGTTTTCTGCCTTTTCAAATGTTCATTTAAAAATAAATTAGATTTCTCTTGTTTTTAATATCTCCAGCAAAAGAATTCGATTTCTATGTTTGAGGTTATTAGTCTCTATAGCCAAAATCAAAATGTCACCATTTAAATCCTTTATTTTCTATTACCTTTGTGTTCAATTTCTATCCAATTGAATATTTTTATGTGTCAATTAAATTTATATAATCCACATCTCAATATTATTCATTTATATATATTTTATCATATATGTATTTCAATTAAGTGTAATATTTTAAATATATAAATATATATATTTTCCGACATTACATCGTGATGTATATATATATATATATAAATATATAAATATTACCTTAATATTAGTACATATATTTTAAAAATATAATTATATAATATATTTACATAGGTATTTATGTATTTATGTATATATATCCATAAATATAATCTCATTGTTAATATATACATTTATACATAAATATATATGTAAATTTACTAGGCAATAATATTAAATATTATTTTCACTACAGACATCAGGCGGAATGTGTACATATATACACCTGTGTATACGTATGTATGCGTACATACATGTCGACACGTGTATGAGCATATCCGTTTGCTTAACGTACACATGTATTGATATGTTTGTACATATAAATACGTGTTCACAATGTATAGATGTATGTGCGTTCCCAATCAATCATTAACATGTATCTTTCACATCATTCATACTTGGGTCATGGTATAGCAAGTTTGATGTTTAAACAATCGCATCTCCTAAACATAAAGAAGTGAATTCAAAACCTTAAGGTCAATAAACAAGCCTATGGATGACTTACCATTATCTCGACAAACAGACTTGGCTTACTCAATCTATAGTATGTGTGTGTATGCCCAATTTGGTAATCGTTACTGTTTACCCGACCAAGTTCCTCCCCGAATGATGTCTCTCCTCTGTCCGAAGGAACAGTCTTCAAACCTGCACACCATGACATGACATCAGCAGTCATATGCTCATAACAAGGCAGTTTGCATAAAACATCATAAAAAGTTAGAATAACATTATTCCATAACTTATATGCTACATTTAATTAAGAATTAAATCAATAGAAGTAACAATCAAATGAAACCATCATTCAAATAGGACACATTCATTTAATAACACGATCAATCATGTTTTATTCATCAAAAGATTCAAACATTACAATCAATTGCCCTATGCAATAGTAGCTATAAAATCGGGATGTAACATGGAACTTTGGCATACTAAGTTTAAACTAATAAACATTAAAAACATGGCAATGATTGCAATGAACATTAACAATAGTGGGTGGAGATTTGGGGTCAAGGGGTAGTGCCCTTTGCGGGGTCCTTGGGGTAGAGCCTCCAATGGGGTCAAGGGGCAACGCCTCTTGTGGGAGTCTAGAGGCAGAGCCCCTAGTGAGGTCAAGGGGCAACGCCCCTTGTGGGGGTCGAGGGGTAGCACCCCTCGCGAGGTCCAGGGGAAAATTAAGGCCTTCAAAACCTCACAAACCTTCATGGCGAATGTCATTTTCACAATTTATTGCTTATATTTTGCAACACCTAGAAGTCTCTGGGGTGGTTCAGAGACTCCTCAGTTCCCGGGGACATCCCAAAGTCCCCAAACCAAGCGGCATGTCGAAGAAGTCCCTAAGACTTGGGCAACGATTGCAAGATGGTGGGGAACATTTTCCCCAAGTCCCTACGCCCCAAAGATGTCCCCATCCTAGAAACGCGGAATTGTTTTATGGGGGTGGGACACGTCCCTATGGAACATTGAGTAATATTTATCTTGGCAACCTTCTAAAGATGCCCTAACCAATTACATAGAGCAAAAATGTTCTTAGAAGTATCAAACTTGTGATGCCATGATCAAAGGGTAATTAGGCCCAGAACATATTAAAAGCATGAAATGGAATCTGCCAACAGCTGAACAGCCCAAAATATCTGCAAATACAGACCAACATCTTTTATTGTCCAAACTTCAACATATTAAAGGCGTGCCTGTCTGCATAAAATCCATGTGATTGCATGATGCCAGACATAGGATAACGACTTTACCTTAGCTAAAATCATGAAATCAGAAATGCATTATCAAACACTGAACAAACTTAAGATATTTTCGAAAATTATGGGCTTTGACAATTACATGGGAATTGGAACAAAGTGTAAATCAGTACACATCTGGCTCTTTACAAGAATAGAAGAGAAACAGACATTTCCTTAAAATATATAAATTAGCTCACATTCTACTCCAACTCCTTGAATTCATTACTATGTTTATGAATTATTGTACAAAATTTGCTTTATCAAATGTACATATTTTACAAAGTACAATTGGTACAAGAGGCTAGCACTTTAGCAGCCAAGATGGAAAGAATCTGACATCTTTTCAAAGTTTGAAGCTGTAGATGAATGCATCCAAGGTTGACAAAGGCTGACAAAAGAACTGGAAGCATCTACCCCCTTGCCTCCATAAATGGCAGACTTGAGGACATTGTAATGCATAACAACCATATTGTATATGGCTTTTGAGAAATCTTCCTTTACCTGAAACAAGAAATCAAAAAATCTTCAGAATCACTAAGAAAGGTTTTGTAATAGCTAGCAAATAAGTTTTAAACATACACCAAACATTAAATATGGAACAAAATTTTAAGCTTGAAAGCTGTTGATTTGCACATTTATCTCTTTAAATTATAAAGAGGTAGACAATTTGCTTCCAGCAGACAGTATGAACTATGAACTACGAAAGGGTGAAGCAGTGCAAGGTATGTATAAGCAGTGCTACATGTTCTTGGTGCACTACATTCCCAGAGTTGTAAGCATTAAAAATTTAAAATGTTTCTCAATTTATCATTCTCGCTTACTTGGCTCTCTCAATTTATCATTCTCGTTTACTTGGCTCTCATCTTTGATGATGGAACAAGCAAAAAAGCCTTGCAGACTAGGGATCAGAAGCATTTCTAGAAATCTGAATAACCTACTTATGGGAATGACTAGTCTGAGAACATGCTACAAGATACTCTAAGTAAAGAAAACAACTTTATAGTATAAGTTTTAACTTCACCCATCTAAGAAATTTGATGGATGCTATTTCAAACATGATAGCCCCCGTATTTCACTCCCCTTTGGAAAAGCTGTACAAAGGTTGAGGTTTCTCAAAGAAAGGACCACATTTAGAGGTCCATGGGGGCTTACCTTCACCCTTGTACAATTGTCACAAACTGGTGGTTTATGAGGCATTACTGAACCAAAAGTTTTGCCAACTTGGAAGCAAGCTTTGGGATGCAAGTTTCAGGGCTGATGTTTGCATCACCTATCTGTCCACTATTAACATGACTTGTGCTTTCTTTTGACTTGGGTAATATCCACCTGCAAAAATTTATTGTAGGAAGAGTTTCTATACAGAATACTTTGCAGTGGAATGCAGCGAGTTTTGGGTATTGCAGTTCAGCAGACTTTGTGATTTACATGTAATAATGATGTTGCAGGTTTTGTGGTACATCACATATGTTGGTTCACATGCAGTGGTGTTGTGAAAAAAACTGCAAGGTGTTTAAAATAACTCACAATCGCATGTGTTTAATGTTCCTAGAACATGAATAATGATGCAAGAGCACATGCAGCAACACTAGGGTTCACGTGGCATGATTGGAGGGCAGGATAATGTCCTAAAAGATGGCACTAGATATTGAAGGTAGTTTGGAGGAGTGTTATGTTGGGGTGAGCTACCGCAAGCAAGGAGATAGTTGTGGTGGCTATACCGGAAACATGTATTCATTCCAAGAGTATTAAGGTTGTAACTATTGATTCATAGTGTGAAGCAATGGCAAATCATAAAGGTGATTATCCATGTGGAGGTGTCATACTTGGTGTTATTTGCGGTATGATGACATCATGTATGGTCAAAATGTAGTTGCATGGCTTTTGGTATTCAACGAGTTCGTTAAACAGTTAGGCAGTTGGTATTCCCATAAATACGTTGTGTGTCAGTTTGTGTGAATGTGTCAAGGTTACAAACTCAATCATTCATGTGTCATTGAAGACATTTACACTTTGTTGGTGCATGATAATTAAAGCAATTGTAGAAGGGTATGCTATACATTAAGACTCTATAAAAGGTTTCCAAAGATGTATTGAATCAGTGTTGATTCGAAATAATAAAATTCCGAACATCTCTTGGTGGTGGGTTTTCTCCCCACCAAAGAATTTCCCACATAAAAATCTTGTGTAATCTTGTGAATGCATACTGCCCCATTTACTTCTATATTAGTTCTTAAATAGATTTTGCAAGTGTTGTTGACTGTTAACTTAAGAAATAATCTTAAGTTTTCATCATTCCAGTTTATCAGTCATCTGCAAAAATGGTTAAACTTAAAATCCCCAACATTTGGTATCAAAGAACAAGGATGTTGTTTGGGTGGTTACCACTTTGTTGGAGTGCGAACCCTAGCGTGTATGGTGGAAAACCCTAATAGCAGTTGGTTTGTTGCAATTGTATTACTGGAAAGGCAAGGAAACTTTGAGAGATTTAGTGAGAAGATATAATAGTATTAAATCTATGGCTAACACGTCGAGATCTGAAATTGACAAATTCGATGGTCAGAATTTAAAGTTATGGAAGTTCAAGATGGAGGATCTTCTAGTAGAAAAAGATCAGTGGACTATGGTATTGTCTTCGGCTAAACCCTCCAGTATGTCTAATGAAGATTGGGTAAAACTAGATAAGAAAGCTAGATGTACAATACGGTTATGCCTATTAGATTATATGTTAATGAATGAGTCTAAGAAATAGACAACAAATTAATTAAGGAAGAAGCTAGGTACATTATATCAGTCCAGTAGTCTAGTTAATAAACTTGTTTTGAAGAAGCTATATTCTTTGACAATGAGGGAGGGAGAGTATGTAACTAATCACTTGAGTAGCTTTAATGTTAAAAATGAGAATACTCTACATCCATCATTAAAGATCAAGGACATCAATATTGGGTATCAAATAAATCTGATACAAGTCAAGGTGCACCCAAATTTGTTACATAAGTCTATTTTAAGTTACAATGTGGCCCATAACCCACAAATCTCAGGATTATTTTCACCTCTTGAACTCTGGAAAAAATTGATATTGTTTAAATGAATCAGTAAAAAATAAACAATACTTTCCTAAGATATGAAACTCATCTTAGTATCAAACATGGGGATATGTCAAATTTTTACAAGAGAGACAACCTCCAATTGACTTGGAAGTTGGACAAGAATTGGATATTAGTGTAAACCTATGAATTTAAGTCCTTATATGAAGTGCTGGAGGGCAATAATTGTTCGCTATGAATTCTAAGACTTTTTACATCTTTCATTTTATTGGAATGATCAATCCAATAATTTTGTACTTGAGTATTATCTAGGAAATATATACTTAGATGGTTATAACATGTCATAAATAACCTATGGGTATGACAAAGTGATATATGTTGAAAGATGTTTTGACTAGGTTAAGTGTTACAAAAACCCTATAAGCTATTTTATATTACATCCTCATTAGAAATAAACTTGCCTCAAAACTTTGTTAGAATGTTTACATAAAATGAAATGTGCTTTATCTAAGGGAAGTTGTCACTCGTTTCCATTTGATTGTTTAAGAGAAAAAGGATACAACATGTAGTAAAAGACATCTAGATCCTTTTACTCAAATGCAAAAGTGGTTTTGCACAAAGGAGTGGGATCTTGATATTCACAACATTCCTATAATCCATCATGATTTTGGATTTCAACAAAGGTAATGAAGAATTTGTATCATTGCCCAAGATCTTTGTGGTAATGAAATGAGAGAAAACTTGTCTTAAATAACAGTTCTTGCCAATTTCCAACTCTTGGTTTTGTTGTTGACAATTATTGGGAAGTAGTAGTAGTACATGAGTCAAAAGAATCTTGGACAATAAATTGCCCTAATACTTTAGAGGATGGTATTAACCTGATTGGTAGTCAAGTTGAGGCAAGTATACTAACTACTACTCTCTAAGGACATCATTGTACTATAGAGTTAGATATAACCAAGATAATTGTCACTAGTTGTAGAGTTTTCAATTCCTATTGCTTGAGGACAAGCAATATTGGGAAGGGAGGACTGCCATACCCCCTCGTCATATATCACAAAGCCCCACTACAGCTTGTCCTAAATCACCGATATGGAAGCAGTGACCAAAAAGACTGCTCAAAAGTAGCAGACTTTTGAAAGAATCGATAAATTTAATTACTCTTCAAAGGATCAATAAAATTGAATAATGGAGATATTAATGCAGCAACTCCCTACAAAATATTTAATTAATGATTAAGGAAGTTTGAGGACAGCGCTTAGGAATAAAACAACATTAAATAAAACAAAAAGACATGACCCTTGGAAAGGAGGTCTCTATTCCAAGGGGGTACATTATTTCATAAAGATATTAAGATATAAGGGAGGTCAAAATCATTTGTGACTGGCATCGATTGGGATCAAGCCAGCAGATTGGAAAAAGAGAAATAAGAATTGGAAACCTATTGGAATGAATACTTTTACTAGCAAGAGGATTATTGTAAGTTTTTAATTAAATTAGAAATATATATATACAATCATGCAATAATGATGCTTGCAGCAATTATTGATCCTTATAAGTAATCATGATTCTTCCTCTATTATAAATATGGATAATAGATTCATATAATAATGTATTTTGAATTTAGAGAAATGATTGCAAAACAAGAAGGCCGATCAACCTTTTGAGTTCACGAAAGGTGAAGGCCCAACATACCCTCCATTAAGTATGTCACCCATAGGGGGTTAAGCCTTGTGGGCCGGGAGGCATATGTGTGCTCCCATGCTTCATGGAAGGGAGGTAGTCTTCATGCTCTTATCAAGCACGCCACCCATAGGGGGTTAGGCCTCATGGGCTGGGAGGCTTATTAGTGCTCTTGGGCTTCATCAAGGAGGACGACTAGCCTCCAAGGTGGACTAAGGGATGGAAGGGCAGCCCACCTTCCATGCTCTTGCAGTACAAGGACGACCAACCTTTAGACTACAGTTTGAAGGCACTTCAACGAATTCCTAATAAGATTATTATGGGAATCCACATTGGAATGGCTATTGCATTAATTAAAATTTTGATATCCATAATGTTTACTAATAACTAGTAATATATATATATATATATATCATGGCTTATGATCTACTGTCAATTTCTAGTGACTAGTATTGTGTGCAGTACCTAAACCAGGTTTCATATCTTATAAAGGACATTTCAATTGGTAAATTTATAATCTTAAATGTATTACATTTCTTGTATTGGTTGAAATTGTGGTTTTAGGGCAAAATCTAGGAATATCCTGAATAAGGGACATTACAAATGATCAAACACTATTATTTTGTGACCCTACAAGATTCCCCGCACTATCAAAGCATAGTACTTGGGTCCCCCAAAAAAAGCAACAAGAGTAACTCCTGGGATCTCTTCTTCTACTTTACTCCCAAATTCTATCTCATCAATCATCACCTTAGGCTCATTTTCTTCAGATTCTAAATCCTCTTTGGGAGGAACCTCTATGTAATTATTTGCCCCTTCCCCAAGCATCTATGTCCCAACTCTAGTGTTTCTCTACATGTGAAGCACAACTTCTTCCTTCGAAGCTCATTCTTAGATTCTTCTATCTTTCTTGTTTAAGAGGTAATGCTACAGGTTGAGGGGTATCCTTTTGGAAGGGTTTCTTATGCTACTCTATCAATGCACCCATAGAGTAGAATTTGTTCTTGGTCACTGAATCTTCCAACTTCAAAGCCCCTCGAATAGCATCCTACAATGAAGTCGACTCAAAAGCTCTAACCAACCCTTAAAGTGACTCGGAAAGTCCCTCAATGATTAGAAATGAGTTTCATCTCTATAACATCCCACACCATGATTGAAACCCTTTGAAATTCTACTAAATACTCCTCTATCAAACCACGCTGCTTCAAACATGTCAACTCTTTGAAATGCACCTTGGGACCCTTCCTATCAAGCCTATCTATGAGTCTTTGTGTGAGATCAACATGTCACAACACTATGATGTCCATGTGTGATTAACCCATGATGCCACCACTCATTTGTTGTACCATCCGAATGAAGAATAGCAAACTTGATAGCTTCATCTTCTATCATAGGGCTGAGAAAAATATTTGTGTCTATTTTTTGAACCCAAGCATATGCAATGACCTTCCCCGAGCCATCAAAAGTTGGGAGAGTTACCTTGCTTACCCTCTTGATCCATTTCTAGCATTATGGAATCATATGAATAGGATTTAATGTCTAACATCCGGATCAAGTTTTGAGTAAGCATCTACGCAAGCATTAAAATCATTTTTTGTTGGATTCGACTCTTCCTCTTCTTGTGGCAACTCCACTCTAGGCAACAATGTAGGTTGTGTGGGTCTAGGTATTGATCCCATCGGAGCCCTACTATAATGCATATGATTTCTATACCAATTTTGATCTGGATTTCTGTCTTTCACTCTATTCTATGCAGATCTGATGGAATTGTTGGAATTATTCATTTTCTGCAACATTTGGCGGAGTATTTGTGTTATTTGCTCCTGCTATTTTGGCATTTACTCCTATCTGTGTGTCATTTGTTGTTGTAGTTGCATGAAAGATCTCCATTCATCATCCCAATTTGCCATCTTCTTCTTACCTTTGCCTCCAATTCTGACTTGAATCTGTTGTGATGCTATCTCTAATTTCTCTCTCTAACACACACTAGTCCCTTTGGCTCAACTGCATAAACCATGTGCACCCTCAAGCAGGCACAACAGCCTACTCATATTTTGATCCAAAATTACTATGAACCAAAAATAATACTTTACATAGCAGGTATGATAGATACAACAAAAACATCAATTCTGGAATTTGTATCGACCAGATTTGAGGTCCAAAGAGACAACCAGGTTTAGTTCAAAAACCTTCTAGGTTTGAAAACTAGCTTCAGATCTTCATTTGCATTCAAGGTTATTAAGTAAACACTAAAATAGACTTGTTTCAAAATGTTTACTGGGCGCTCCTTGTATGATGAAGGGGACTCCCCTTACAAATCTGAAATCAAACACACACAAAGAGACTTGCAAGATGGTTGCAATATGCTATTAAATTTTAGACTTAAAGAAAGAAAATCAGCAACATTCTTATTTGCTTAAATCATAAAATGATTACATCAAATTGAAGCTCATGGGCTTCCTTACAATCTGGGCTTTGTACATACAAAAATCTGCAACATAATGTCTTCAACATTCTGGCATTATTCCAACAGCACCTTGGTATGCAACCACAACTTCTCCGAAAGTCCCCCTTCTCCAAATGAGCAAACATCATTATATAGAAATTGTGTGAGAAGAAACCACCATTGGTTTCCCAAAACAACCTCCATAAACCACCAAGAATTCCAACACCCAACTTGAGGAGAGATAAGAAAATAAACTATAAAATAAGTCATTGCCTTCACCAGCTTCACATGGGCGCCTAAATTTTGGCCAATCATCTTGGTCAATCAAGACACCTTCTTTGACTCTCGGTGGCCCCGACAACTCCAAATACAATCATGCAACAACATGCAAAGATTGTGGCACAAACATGCAATTACATGCAAGGCATGCAATTGAACATGCAAGCACATGCACCCCAAATGGTCCCCGCCAAGAATTGGACACCCAAGAGGGGTATTTTCCCAATTTTTCCTCAGAAAATTTTCATAAATGCATAATTCCCACCAAAATTACAATTACAATTTCACCACAAGGGAAATTACAAAGTTGCAAATCAAAATATTCGTTCTCCTAACCCCTAAGCCCTTATTGAAAATAAACAAAATTGAAATAAAAATATTTTTGGTGATGCAAGATTGCTAGAACCCCTAGATGCTCCTGCATCAGACACCCAAGGTAGGAAAAATTTTGTGAATATGGATTCAAAAAATGGAGTTGAGTGGTAGTACCACCCTTTCGGATTGCAAGCAATCCTTAGAAAAATCCATTACTGAAATTGGTACCTATAATTGGTTCTACTTTCTCCTCCTCCAACAGTTAACTGGAACAAGCTTCCTTCTCTAACAACTTTTCTCTTCATTGAACCTCCTGAATGTGGAATCAATTCCACCATAAACCAACCACCTCCTCCAAGTGTATACTACACTCCCCTCTGATCTTGTGGGATTCAACCACCATAGTCCGACCACCTCCACCAAATTGCACTTACACTAAACTCTGCAATACCACACAAACCCTTCTCTGCATACCATACATCACTAGCAAAATCTTCCTGAACTAGCCCATCCATGACTTGCAAACCATCATCATTTTCAAATTTAATATTATCTTTTGTTGCAACCTCATCACACTCACATCCTTCATTAGAATAATATTTAGAAAAATTGAAACTTTCCTTGGTTCCATTCACTACTGCAACTTCAACCTCATCTTCAACATGACATGTCACTGTATATAGACCTTTAGAAAGACATTACTGCTACAAATTGATCTTCCACATTCAAAACAACAAGAGAACAATAATCCTGAGATTCATCATCCATATTCTCTAACAGATAATCATGCTCTTGAACCAAGGAATCTTCATCTTCAATACTTTCAAACAAAGAATCATTAGAAAGCTCCTCTTTTACCTTCACCTCTTATTCCTCAATTTCAACCTTCTCAAATTGATTCATTGTTGCAACAAATTTATCCATTTCTACATTCTTAGCCTCATCAAAACATACATTAAAATCTGATTTTACCTTATTGCCTTCTACTGCATCTTTCACTGCTGTGATTCTTTCTTTGTTGCCACTCGTCATATCACTCAAACACAAATCAGATTTGGTTCTAACCTCATCAAAATCTGATATTCCTCTTTTCCTTACTGCTGCAACAAAATTTTCATCCTTCTCATCTCTATCCATCCCATTCATATCATTCAAATGCAAACCAAAATCATCAATGAACTCACAAAATGCAAGTTTTCCCTTTTCTTTAACTGATGCAACTTGGCTTTCCTCTTCTTCAATGTCCTCCATTGCACTCAACTCTTTTGTTGCTGCTGCAACCTCTGTAATTTCATCCTTCATGTCTTCCAATAGACATTCCTCAGCTTCAGGTTCATCAATTTCTTCGTATTCATCCTCTTCGTCTTCCTCTATGCCACTTGTTTGACACCCTACTGCATCTTCTTTCTTTCCTGGGATCAAAATATCATTAGAAGGATAATAAACATTACCTTCAACTCTTTTATTTTCTCCTTTCAATCTCTTTTCTTAATTCGTCCACTTGTTGCTACAATTCTATCATCCCAACTCTTATTTCTTGCTCTCTCTATCTAATTCTCTCTTTGATTTTCTCAAGTCTAGGAATCCTCAAAATCCATCCAATGACAAAAGTCCTTTTCTTATTTCTCTTTACCATTTTCAAGGCCTCACAAAGCCTCAACACAAATCTTCAAATCCTCAACTTTTACTTATGTAAACTGCCTCCCTTGACGACCTGTTTGCAAAACCCTCTTTCAATATTCACCAATATTATTGTAAACTACCTCCGTCGGCAATCTATTTACAACCATGGGAACCTCAATTCCTCAAATCCTCTCAAAATGTCTTCTTGCAAGTTGCATATCCATCTACAAACAAAATCCACACACTCTCCACCCTCAAGTCCTAGTGCAAACTACCTCCAATCGGCGCTTCTGCCTACACTCTTAGGAACTCACGCACTGATACCACTGATGAAGGGGACTCCCCTTACAAATCTGAAATCAAACACACAAAAAGAGACTTGCAAGATGGCTGCAATATGCCATTAAATTTCGGATTTAAAGAAAGAAAATCAGCAACATTATTATTTGCTTAAATCATAAAATGATTACATCAAACTGAAACTCATGGGCTTCCTTACAATTTGGGCTTCATACATACAAAAATCTGCAGCATAATGTCTTCCAACATTCTGGCATCATTCCGACAGCATCTAGGTATGAAACCACAACTTCTCCAAAAGCCCCCCTTCTCCAAATGAGCAAGCATCATTATATAGAAATTGTGTGAGAAGAAACCACCATTGGTTTCCCAAAACAACCTCCATAAACCACCAAGAATTCCAACGCCCAACTTGAGGAGAGATAAGAAAATAAAATATAAAATAATTCATTGCCTTCACCACCTTCACATGGGCGTCTAAATTTTGGCCAATCATCTTGGTCAATCAAGACACCTTCTTTAACTCCCGGTGGCCCCGACGACTCCAAATACGGTCATGCAACAACATGCAAAGATTGTGGCACAAACATGCAATTACATGCAAGGCATGCAATTGAACATGCAAGCACATGCACCCCAAAAGATCCCCACCAAGAATGGGACGCCCAGGAGGGGTATTTTCCTAATTTTTCCTTAGAAAATATTCATAAATGCATAATTCCCACCAAAATTACAATTACAATTTCACCACAAGGGAAATTACAAAGTTGCAAATCAATATATTTGTTCTCCTAACCCCTAAGCCCTTATTGAAAATAAACAAAATTGAAATAACAATATTTTTGGTGATGCAAGATTGCTAGTACCCCTAGATGCTCCTGCATCATTGTTGGTAACTGTTTATTAAAGCTTCACAATGAGGTACTCAAACTCAAAAACAAATTAAGAAACCAAGACTGGTTACCAGACAAGAAATACAGAGGACAGTCTAATAACCCATATCTAAGTTTACTCATGAATGATTGTATAAATATGAAGAAGTTTAATTCACATAGTACATATCTAAGTTTACTCATGAATGATTGTATAAATATGAAGAAGTTTAATTCACATAGTACATACTTATTGACTCCAATGGTCTTTTGACTATTGAGATGAATCCGAATTGGATATACATAGTACATACCTACTATGTATATACCTAGGGGCAATGAATCTGAACTGAAGTTTAATTCACAAAGTACATACCTAGCAGCAACCTTGAGCTGGTTGTGCACTGCAATGACTCATGCACAAGTTCCCTCCTAATGTTGCGGTGTGTCTGGGAGCAAACTGAAAGGTGACAAGTTCACTCTAATGACCTAGGCTCAATTATTGATCTACTTGGTCATTTTGTGCCTAGAACCCCTTTGAATCCTTCACTTAGTGTTGTGACTGCCTTTGAATGCTTGCAATCACCTTATGGAATCACCCCTAATTGTGTTCACTGATCTAACTCGGGTTCCCTCTAACAGCGACCAGTGAAGCATTTTTGGATTTCTTCACAAATGGCTTGATTAGATAGGTGCAATCTATACAATAATGTCTTCAGCCTACTGAAGAGGCAACCAAAAATACCATCGGCTTGTTGATGATGAAATATAGAAATGTATTAGCCTGAAACAATAGAATTTAACCAAGTTAATCCATCCTATGACTTATGAAGGAAAGCACCAAGAAATGAGGTAAGGGTTTCATCCCAAAATTCCTAATTTGAAAATATGAATTTACTCAAGAGAAGAATAAAATGATATGGTGATTGAAAATGAGGAAAAGAGTGCCCCTTTATACCCATTGAGATGATCCTAGTGAAGCCGACCTTTCATTTTAGGACTTAGAAATTCGTTTTTTTTGTTTTTTTTTAAAACAGCCTTATTATTATTATTTACTAATAATATAACATAAATATAGTGTCGATAAGCACATTTTTTATTTATATTATTATAAGTCTTAGCTGGGAGATGTAGGAGGGACATGATAGTCAAGTAATGTGGGCCTAGGACAGGAGTTTTAGATGGAGGCTATGAGCATTGTATGCCACTTGAATAACGAGTGGTGACACCAGTTGCAAGTAATTGGTTGTGAGGCATTTGATCAAGTACCTAAGGAGTGGTGATCCAAGTTGGATCTCAAAGCAAAAGGTGTATTTTCATTGGTTATGCTGAAAATGTCTAAGGATACAAGCTTTGGAATTTGGAAACCTTGAAGAGTCTCTACTCAAGGAATCATATATTCAAGTAACTTGGTGTATTACCCAAGGTTGAATAGTTGAAGGAGAATGAGAGGGAGAAGATGCAATTTGAAATAAAATTGAAGTGGCAAGTTGCATCTAAAACTAAACAATATAGTGGACAAGAAATTTTGGGAGAAGAAGAGGTTAGCACATGTAGCGGTAGCTCTAAAAAAATAACATAATGTAGGTGTGGTAGGAAATTCTTCACCAATAAGTGTTCAAAGGTCTACAAGGATCACCTGATAGGCACAGTCCATCAAATTTTTCTTGTGGTTTTTCTCTAATTTGTAGTGATAGTCAACCAAGTTATGTGGAAGAGACTTTCACTTTTAAAGAGAAAAAACTATTCTCTTCCTACAACTCCTCTAGTATGATGTGACAATGACAATCCAAGGCGGTAGTGTTGTCCATTTAGTAGCTATGTTGGATGTAATAGCCACTGAAACTTATTCAAACCATTCCTATATGGCACAACAACCTTTATTTAGCTATGATCCTTATTGGAAAGCGTATAAGGTTTGACTTAGCACCTAAATTAGAAGAGGCATTGGCACGAACCTATCATGAACATATGTAATAACATTTTATACTTCCAATCTGCAATTAACCCAATATTTAATTATGTGATTACTCCAACATTAAGTTTGGAAAAACACGAGTAGGGCCCTGGCTCGATTGGCTAAAGCATCCTGTTGCAAGCAAGAGGTCACGAGGTCCAGTCTAAAAAAAAAAAAAATTGGAAAAACACCTCTACAAAACTCCAATAAATTCCTCAAACCATGAATAACCTGAAAATCTTCAAGCCCTAATATCAAACCAAATCTCTGAAATTTTTCTTTGAAAAGAAATCACAAATTTCCAAAAATCGTCCGTCATTGATGCTTAATCAAAACCTAAGTGAATCTGCCATTCGATGGTATTGTGGTTTCATCCAATCCACAATGAAACCCAAGGATTTTCGTCCTCAAGCTTCCTTAACCTATAAACCAAGTTCTCCAAAATACTTTCGACAATAATTTCCAAAAGATGATAATAATTTCTCTTCCACCACCTTTAATTCCATCACCTTTTGATTTTTAACTAAATTTTACTTTTCCCAAAGTGACTTTATTTAATAATTTATCAACACATTTATTAAAAGTCACTTTAATAATAAAGCTCAATTAATTAGATATAAATGTCCAAAAAGTGACTTAGGACGATTTAATATATAATTAATTAAATTGTCCCCTCAAATTTTCCAACTTAGCTTATGGGATTAAAATAAGCTAGTGCACTCCACTGGATGATCACTCGAAAAAAGGGGACATTACATTAAAACTTAGTTGTCTAGTAAGTTTGATATTGACTTAGGAGTTGCCAGATACATACTAGGCATGGAGATATGTCGAGACAGGACCAACAAAAAATTATAGCTAAACCAAAGGAAATACCTTGAGACTATCTTGTGGATGTTGGAATGCAAGATAATAAACTAGCAAGTTCACCTCTTACCAATTGACACAAAGCTTAAGTATGAAATAGTGTTTGAAATCTGTGGAGGATTTGGATGACATGAGGAAGGTTCCTTATTCAAGTGCAGTGGGAAGTCTCATGTATGATGGTCTACACAAGACGAAAGATTTCCCAAGCAATGCGAGTTATAAGTAAGTTCATGGCTAAGCTATGGACAAATGTAAAATAGGTGTTTAAGTACTTTGAAGGAAACTCTTGACCATTGCTTAATGTATTATGGTACTAATGTTCTAGGTAATGTTGTGGGTAGAATGTTGAATGTGCACGGATTTGTTGATTTGGATGGGTAGAATGTTGGATTGCTTAATTTATGTAAGGAAGATCAGCGATTAATTTAAGAAGATAGCAATAATTAATATTATTTATAAGGCAGCGCTTAGAAAAGTAAGAAAGCAGCAGATATACTAAAGGTGGGTGAGCGATTATATTTCAGCAAACAATAATTAATCTTAACTAAAGGTCATGACCATTTAGATGGTCATCCCAATTCAAAGAGGTGCATCTCTTATGGTTAAGGCATAGAAATATAAAAAGCTAATAAGAAGTGTAAGGAAGGCATTGAACATTTGAGAAATATATATTTTATACAGTAGATCAAGTGCTCTCTTAGAGCCACGACCAGCCTGTTACATGCACGCATAATCCATAGATAAATCAGACAGCGCCCACTATAAATCCCAGGGTTATAAAAGCTTAATCTGAGACAGCGAACCAAGAAAGGCATCAGCCTATTACATCAACCAAATCACATGCATATATAGATAATTTTCAGAAACAGTGAATATTTAGAGGTCTGAACCTCTTGCATGTTCAAAGGCAGGATATCAAATTGATAAATTAGAAATAGCCATTATGCTCTCTTGTCAAATTTACATTATTGACCCAATATTTGAATCAGACTACTTAATCCAAGATTCATATCATAAACATATTTTATTATATTAGTATTAATCAGCTGCTTCTTAAATAGACCAAAGTGCATCATATTGCTATCTCTTAAGACTATTGGTTCTTGGCATATTTTTTGATATCTTTATCTATAAAATTAAAGGCAAATTCAAAATAAATCTATAAGGAACATTACATCCTAATAGGAAGAGTTTGTTTGCAAAATAATTTGCGATTGAATGTAGTGAGTTTTCAAGTATTTTGGTACAACAAACTTTGTGATTTATATATGATAATGATGTTGCAAGTTTTGTGACACATAATATATGTTGGTTCACATGCAGTGGTGTTGTGAAAACAATGTGGCATTATTTAAGGGCAAGATAATGTCCTTGAATATGGCACTAGACACTACAAGTAGTTTGGAGCAATGTTATGTTGATGTGAGATAGTGCAAGCAAGGAGTTAGTAGTGGTGGCTATACTAGAAATGTGTATTCATACTACAATGTAAAGGTTGTAACCATTGATTATTAGTGTGCAACAATGACATCATGTATAAGGTGATTATCCATGAGGAGGTGTGATACTTGGTGTTTTGTAGTATGCTAGCATCATGTACGCTCAAAATATAGTTTCATGACTTGGTATTGTACAAGTTGGTTGGATAGTTAGATAGTTGGTATTCCCATGAATTACATGTATGTGCATCAATTTGTGTGAATGTGCCAAGGTTATGAACTCAGTCACTCGTGTGTACATAGAAGACATTTGTACATTTTTGCTGTGTGATAATTAGAGTGATTGTAGAAGGGTATATAATAGATTCGGACTCTATAGAAGATTTCTAAAGACCTTATTGAATTGAATATGTGTTGATTTTGAATAATATATCTGTGAAAATCTTTTGGTAGTGGGTTTTCTCCTGAAAGGGTATCCCACATAAAAATCTACATCTTGTGTAATCTTCTGGCTCTATATATGTTGCTCAATAGATTTTGCAAGTGTTCTTAACTACTAACTATACACATAATCTTAAGTTTTCATCATCCCAATTCATTTGTCATCTACAATAGGGGTTAAAATCCCCAACAATTTCATTGTCATGCCTCATGGAACCATCTCAAGCTTATGGGATTTATTACGTGTTCATAGTTTACAAGGTATTTACCACAATGATATATCCCTATAAATGGAATTTTTGCTTCATACTAATGCTCTTCTTCTAAGAGTATGTTTGTGTGGGAGGATTGAGGAAAATGCAAGATATGGAAGGAAGAAGTGTCTACATATTATGAACAATCCACTATTGTTAATAATACATTTGATAAAGATAAAAATAAGTATTGAAAGGGTCTAAACACTTTCACAAAGACACAACAGCCTTTACACAAACAAAACAAGTACAATGAGATATAGGACTAGCAAAACAAACTATATAGTAGGAACAAACACAAAGCATGGGAACAGCAATAACAAAGCAGAAAAAACACCTATTTGTTATTAACTAGGTTCCCAAGCCCACTGACATCCTACCATTCTTTGGTGAGAAAATTTACTTAATTAATCAAAGACACCTCCAAGGTGTCCTCTTCAATATTACTAGTTTCACCTCTCTAAGCTTTGGACTTGGTTGTAGTCCTCCTAGTTGAGCCCTCCTATATAGTCTCCATTTATCACTTTTGAAGCACATTTTGTAGGACATAAAGACTCTTAGTTGAGTTATTTATTGTCTACTTGCTAAAATTGACAATATGGGATAGGTTCTCATTCAATTCCTCTTGATTCTTGTACAAAGTGTCCAACTTCAACTCCAAGTTCTCCCAATTTTAATAGGTCACAGAGAAAATTATCACTTCCTGCTATATATCTTCATCCACTTGGGTTTTAAGTTGTTCCTTCACCTAGTTAAATACCTTCATCTCCATCTCTGAAATATCCCAAGGCAATTTTGTATGTGAAAATTTCCACTTTCATCAATTTAAGTGCGCAAACATTTTGTCAAAAAGTTTGTCTAAATGTTGCTCTGGGCTTGTTTCCAGTTTCAGTTTAATGCTTGGCAATTGCTTAAATAAGAACTTTCGTTTTAATGGATTCCAATCATTTCATTACAGTGAACATATATAAATTTCAAGTACAGAATGGCATAAACCAGGAACTTCAATGATATGACTTTTATTTTCGAAATTACAACAGTCCAAACACTGTAACAAGAAATTAATTACAATAATATTTCTAACCTAAGTCCCAAGTAATATATTTTATATTGTAAACCTATCTAGCATGTACAGCTACCTTTCTCCCAGTGCAACAACTTCCCTTTGCTTGTATGGCATCTAGGAGTATGGTGTATGGCAGAAACTAGTATATGAACAACTACCCAAAAATATCCACAACTTCTTTATAGCTTGGTGGCTTCCTCCAAGAGTCAATACGACAGCTACTAAGGAAGTTTATGAATAGCTTTTATATCTTGTGCCTCCCCTTTGACCTTACAAATGTCCACATCACATTCATTAGACTCCTTCTGAGGTACGGCTCTCTTTATACATGCTATGATTCATTTATGGGTGTACGACATACTTCCAAAGGAGTTCGATATTTATTATAAAGCCTCCAAAGTATATTCAGTCTATCACAGATGCCCTGTCCATAGAAAGGTATGGCTACTATGGTATTACCTGGCTACTAATAGTATTTATTATCTCCTCTGATATTTCCTGAATACAGAAATCACATCACTCTGAAATTTGTCTCTGAAAGAGACTTTACAAATTTCTTCCTTTTTACTGCCTGTAAAGTCCAATGTGAGAAATCTCAATAATCTCTACAGCGAACTAGCTAGAGCAGAATTGTTGCACCACTGAGGCCAATCACCCTTAGGGTTTTCATCCTAGGGTTTCGAACTTTGAAAGCTCTCCAAAATCACATAATAGAATAATATTCAAGCATAGTAAAAATGAGCTTTCTTTTTCACTTTTGTATCCAACTCCACCCTACTTTTTAAATTCCCACTTTTTTGATATTTTAAAATAAATTTGGGAATAATAAAGTGACATTTTAAAAGCTTCATTAAATATCGATAAAGTCACTTTATGAACTTAATTAAATTAATTAAATAATATTGCCCTTAAGATATGCTAGAACGGATAATATTAAATAATTAAATTAGAATATTCCCTTAGCTCTGACATTAGCCCACGAGAATAAAATAGGCCAATTAATCACTCTTTATTAGTTATCCATCAATTGCAGATTAGGATGCTGAAGAATCGGCTCTCCCTCACATGTTGCATCCTCTACTAGTAAATCCCTCCACCTAAGTGGGTACTCCTTGACTACTCTGCTCCTCAACCTCCTCTCTCAGGTATCCACAATATCCTCTGGAACCAAAACCAATCTTCCCTCCTCATCCAAGGGTAGAAGCTCTAGTAACAATACATGAAACAATTTGTGGATCATGCTACTCTCTGGAAACTCAAGCTCATACACCACTTCCCCCACTCAACAATCCACCCTGTAAGGACCATAGAAGCGAGGTTTTAACTTCTCCACACCGTTTTTCTTCAAGAAAGACTGCCAATAAGGTTGTAGGAGCAAGAAAACCAAGTCCCCAACCTCAAAGATTCTCTTTATCTTGTGCCTATTTGCATACATTTTCTATTGATTCTAGGCACTCTGAAGGTTATCCTCAAGGGACCTAAGGACATCCTAACTCTCTTGGATCCAATCCTTGGCTTTGGGAGCCTTGGTATCACCAAATGCTAAGTCCAAGAATGATGGAGCATCATAACCATATAATACTTGGAATGGGGTCATCTCAATCGACATATGATAGGTGGTGTTATAACAATGTTCCCCCAAGTGCAACCACCTGATCCAAGCCATCTGCTACCCTAACACATAGTTTTGCAAGTAATCCTCGATCCATTTGTTCACAATCTTTGTCTAACCATTTGTTTGAGGGTGGTAACTCGTGTTGGGAGTCAACTCTATGCCAACTAATCTAAATAGTTCCTGCCAAAAAATGCTTAGGAACCTACTATCACTGTTGCTGACTAGATTCTTTGGCAGCCCATGTAGCCTAAACACCTCTTTGAAGAACAAACTTGGTCAACCGATCAACAACTACAAAGATACAATCTCAGCCTTGTACCTTTGGTAGACTCATAATGAAATTCATAGACACACTTTCCCATTTCTGCTCTGGAATGGGCAATGGCTAAAGTAATCCAGTTGGAAAAGTGTGCTCTGACTTGTTTTGGTGACAAGTCATACAATCTTCCTTAAGACCTTTCCATGAGAATCTTTCTTTGACCTACCTATAAGTCTTAAAGTACCCAAGATGTCTTCTTAATGGAGTATTGTGGATGGCTCTCAATATTTTCTCTTTAAGTTTTGACTCAAGAACCAAGTAAATTCTACCCTTGTAAATGAGATCATCTACTACTCAATATCTATCATCCTATGTCTTCCAATCCAAGATTCACATGCACCTGTGTTTTTGGAATACTCCACCAAAACATGGGCCTTCCAATTAGCTAAAATTCTCATTAGAGAGCACACAGTTGGTTTCTTAGAGAGAGCATCAACAACCACATTATTTTTCCCTTTGACATATTCTATGTTAAAATCATAAGCCTACACCTTACTAACCCACTTTTGTCGCCTTTTGTTCAAATCTTTCTGCTCTAGAAAATACCTCAAGCTATTATGGTTAGTTCTAACCACAAATCTCCCACCTACTAGACACTGCCTAAACTGCACCAATGCATGCATTATGGCAAGCATCTCCTTGTCATAGATGGAATAGAATCCTCATTACCCCTAAGTTTCCTACTCTCATACACAATAGGGTGCCTTTTCTCCATTAAGTCTACTCCAATGCCCTCCCCTGAGTGAAATTCAATAATGCCAACACGAGACAAGAGCTCATCACCTCCATGAGTTTGTTAAATGCTTGTTGGGCCTCATCCATCCATCAAAAAACCCTCTTCTTGGTAAGGCTTGTTAGGGGTGTACCTAACTGTGAAACCTTTTACAAACCTCCTGTAGTAGCTACATAATCCAAAGACCCCTGTAGCTTTGTCAATATCCTCAGTGGTGGCCAATCAATAATTTCCTATATCTCCTCCAAAGTGAACCTGAATGCCCTTAGCACTTATCACATGACTCAAGTAGAGAATCTCAGCCATCCTAAACTCACACTTAGATGCCTTTGCATACAATGACTGAGCATCCATGATATTCAACACCTCATTGAGTTGTTTCAAGTGCTTCTCCCAAGTTTTGTTATAGATGAGTATATCGTTGAAGAACACCAATAAGAACTTCCTCAATTGTTTATCAAATATGTGGTTCATACAGAATTGAAAGGTAGTCGGTGTATTGGTTAGCCCAAAGGCATAACCAGAAAATCGTAGTGCCCATAATGACAACTGAATGCAATCTTGTGCATGTCCTGCTCTCTCACCTTGATCTAATGATACCCTAATCAAAGATCAATCATCGAGAAGTATATTGCTCTATGCAACTCATCAATCCGACGAATAGGGTATCTATTCTTTATGTCTTTCTTATTTAAGGCATGATAGTCTATGCACATCCTCATGGTCTTGTTCTTCTTCACCAAGACAACAAAAGAAGCAAAGGGACTCAAACCAGGCCTAATGTGCCTCATATCAAGCAACTTCTTAATGGATTTTTCAATCTCTTCCTTGAACTTCTTAGGATGTTGATAAGGAGTGGTGATAACTGCTTTGGACCCCTCCTCCAACTCAATAACATGCTCAAAATCCTCTATCTGGAGGTCTACCTGGAGGAATCTTAGCAAAGACCAAACTGTGCTTATCCAATATTGGTTGGATGTCTACATGGTACAAAGTGTTATCCTCAATAGGGACCTTAGATGAAATTAGACACTACATTGCCCAAGCTACATCACCATGTCTAAAGATGCTCTCCATTTGTTTTGCCAATACGATCCTGGGAGTACCATTAGACATACCCCTCAATACGACCTTCCTACCATCTGCTCTGAATTTCAGCTCCATAGTCTGAAAATTCCAAGAATACTTCTGTAAGGAATGGTGCTATTGTATTCCCAAGATAGCATTAGTATTTCCTAAGTCCATATAAAAATCATTCATGACAGTGTAATTCCCCAATGTGACACTCAATTGTGGAACCCATTGGGTGCAAGTCACATTAAACTTATCTCCCACCATAACATTGAATCCCTCAAAATCCCGTGTTGGAATACCCCTTTTTGTCAAGTCAATGAAGTTGTGGGTTGCCCCACTATCCACTAAGACTATCACATGAACTCTAAGAGTGTTAAACCTAGGGGTACCTGAAAAAGTAGCAATAGTCCCACCCTTAACTCCCTTAGGTGGTGGTCCACCCTCATCTCCACACTCATTACCTGAATCACTCTGCTCAATGCCCCAAACTTCTTCTCCCTTTCCTTCCTCTTCGTCATCAGATAACCACTATGTAATGCACCTTTCACTTCCACAAACACTTGTGTCCAGGCTCCCATGGCTCCTTGCAGCTGAAACACAACTTCTTCCTACGTAATTCATTACGAACCTCATCATCCATGCGAGGTCTTCTAGTCTCTTCCTTTTGAAATAGCTTCTTAAAATATTTCTTAAGCTAGAAAGTTTAAGGCTAGAATTTATTCTTTGGGGCTGCACTCTCCATATTCCTAGCCCTTTTTATAGCATCTTGTAGGGAGTTAGGCTCAAATGCCTTGAACCATCCACAAAGAGGTTATGTTAATCCTTCTATAAACAGCACTATCAATCTATGTTTGGATACATCTGTAACCATCATAGACAACATCTAAAACTCTGAAATGTATGACTCAACAGAGCCCACCTGTTTCAATTGTGCCAATTCCCTGAAATGCAATTCAAGATTTCTCCTCTAAAATCTATCTATTAACCTCTGAGTGAAATATGCATACAAGGTTATACTATCATGGCCCAAGGTTACTAGCCCATGGTACCACCACTTATGAGCCTCTCCATAATGTTGGGTTGCATATTTGATTGCTTCCCTTTCCGTCATGGGATTTAGCTTAAAGTATGTGTCGAACTTCTGAACCCAAGCACCTATTGTACACTTGTTTGAATTGTCATAGCTAGGAATAGCTAGCTTACCCACCTTACACTATAAATCTCTGTTATTTCCTTGGCCTCTCCCTCCTCTAGGTCTATTTCTATATTTGATGCCACAAAATTCTGCCAAGGACATTGATGCATGGAATTCATCACCCAAGGATTGATATTCACACAAATAATCAGTTCACTCTTCACCACCTCCTTGTTGTCTTGTTTGTTCTCTATGCTTGTCCTCCAAAAATTTAGGCATTAGTGGCCTATGAGTGGTTCTACTTGCTGTCATGGGTGTGGGTACAGGTGCATTAGTGTTGCTACCTTCATCCTGGTTGCCATTATGTCCATTGTTGTCATTGTTTATTTTTATTATTCTCATTTTCAACATGGATATTTTTGTTATAGGTGTTCATGGACTGTATCATCTAAGTTAAAGTTTGGACCAGCTGTTGTTGTCCCCTAACCAAATCATTGAGCATACCCAAAATGCTTGGATCCTATTATTCTTGTCTATCCCCCATGATTTCCTCTTCCGAATCAAAATGAGCAACACCTCTAGTTCTCCTGTAAGTAATGAACTCCATGTCTTTTGGATTCATTGATATGCATGCAATCATATGAAAACCTCATAACGGTCCAAAAATTTCTGCTACTAAAAACGGGCATCAAAACCCACCAAGCATCAAAACCCACCAATTGGCAAGATCTCCAGCTTTGATACCACTAGAATATCCCAATGCAATTTTGTATGTGAAAATTTTTCACTTTCATCAATTTAAGTGTGCAGACATTTTGTCAAACAGTTTGTCTAAATGTTGTTCTAGGCTTGTTTCCAATTTCAGTTTAATGCTTGGCAAATGCTTAAATACGAACTTTACTTTTAACGGATTCCAATCATTTCATTACAATGAACATATATAAATTTCAAGTACAAAATGACATAAACCAGGAACTTCAATGATATGATTTTTATTTTTAGAAATAAAACAGTCCAAACACTAACTGGAAGTTAATACATTCTAACTTGAGTCCCAAGTAATATACTTTACATTGTAAACCTATCCAGCATGTACAGCTACCTTTCTCCCAATGCAACGACTTTCCTTTGCTTGTACAGCGGCTAGGAGTATGGCGTACGGCAGCAGCTGGTATATGAACAACTCCCAAAAAATTATTCGCAACTCCTTTATAGCTTGGCAGCTTCCTTCAAGAGTTGAAACGGCAGCTGCTAAGGAAGTTTATGAATATTTTTTATATCTTGTGCCTCCCCTTTGACCTTTCAAATGTCCACGTCACATTCATTAGACTCCTTATGAGGTACGACAATCTTTATACACGTTGTGATTCATTTATGGGTGTACAGCTTATTTCCAAAAGGGTTCGATATTTATTATAAAGCCTCCAAAGTATATTCAGCCTATCACAGATGCCCTGTCCATAGAATGGTATGGCTGTTATTGTATTACCTAGTTGCCAATAATATTTATTATCTCCTCTAATATTTCCTGAATACATAAATCACATCACTCTGAAATTTGTCTCTTAAAGAGACTTTACAAATTTCTTTGTTTTTCCACCTGTAATGTCCAATATGAGAAATCTCAATAATCTCTCCAACAAATTGGCTAGGGCAGAACTATTGCACCACCGAAACCAGTCACCCTTAAGGTTTTCGTCCTAGGGTTTTGAACTCCGAAAGCTCTTCAAAATCACATTATAGAATAATATTCAAGCATAGTATAAATGATCTTTCTTTTTCACTTTTATATCCAACTCCACCCTACTTTTTAAATTCTCGCTTTTTGATATTTTAAAATAAACTCGGGAATAATAAAATGAGCTTTTAAAAACTTCATTAAATATCCACAAAGTAACTTTATGAACTTAATTAAATTAATTAAATAATATTACCCTTAAGATATGCTGGAATGGATGATATTAAATAATTAAATTAAAATATTCCCTTCGCTCCAACATTAGCCCACTGGAATAAAATAGGCTAAGTAATCACTCCTCCTTAGACATTGGAAAGGGGCATTACAATCTCCTACATTCTCAACTTGGTGTTTTAGAGTTGGGCAAGGAACCATTTCATTAAATTATTGTGTAGATTGAGACTTTCTTGTAACTTATCCACACAAGCATTCAAATCTTTGTAGTTAGGACAATCCACATCTTCCTAAATAGTAGGGTGGCATAGGGAACCCTAGGGTCTTCGAGTACAGTCTCATCTTCAAATGGATTTTTGGGTTGGGGGTAGGACAATCCCTCTTTCACCTGAATCTTGAATGCTTGGTAATAGTGAGCTTGACAATAGGGCTAGTGTTGGAGGGGGGGTTGACAAAGGGGCCTTCCTCCAAAATAGCTTTCCCCTTATCAACCAATATGTGTTTGTGTACAAGGAGCATGATAAAGACCAGAGTTGAATGCAGCGTGGCAAGGCACATAAGGATTTTAGTCACAGTCTTAGGGTTAGGTTTGTCTAGGACCACAACCTTGGGGCGCTAGGGGGGATGGGAATCCACAACACCACCCTTAGGAATATGGTAGGAGGGTGAGCCAACTTTCTTCTTCTCTTTGGACTAAACAAGGTAGGGTTAACAATCTTGAGGATGAATGAAGGGGTGGACATTTTTGCTTCCTCATACCTATAGATATAGTATATGAGGCCCCAATATAGGCAAAGTTGGAAATTCTCCAAAAACACATTTAAGACCAACTCCTCCAAGGAATAAAACAAAAAGAAGGGGCAACTCATTTTCTTGTTATGCCTTAGGTGGTTCACAATAGGGAAACGATATGAATAGATGCATTTGCAACTACATTCAAGGGTAAAGTATCTCATAAGCACTTCAGCCACCTCTTGCCATGGCTTAAGTAAGTCCTCACATTTGAAGTCATTCTAGAATCTCCAGACCTCTCCCTTTGTGAGGAACGCATCCATGTATTGATGACCCATATTTTTTATGTTCTTCCATAGCTTCATCCCTTCCATGCTCAGACCCATTTCTAAAAAGATAAGCTCCTTTGTAACCTTAAAGGAGATACCACACGCATACATTCATCAAAATAATGATATATTTATCACATACAATTAAAAATAGAACATAGAAATTACAAAAATTATGGTGCACTTATTACCTTTGCTTGGTTTTCACGACCAGCAGAAAAGTCAGTGAACCTTGTCTCAGGAGCCACTGATATCCCAACTCCATGAAAACCAATCATTCTCTTTTCACCTATTTCCTTTTCAACCTGCCAAACAGCAAAGATTAACAGCATTTGTGAGAAAAAATAATTCTAAGAACCAAAACGGTTCTTTCACAACTATATTTCAATTTATTTTGTTTGCACAAACCTCGAGTGGGGGTGGCATGATGTCATAGGAAAGCAATGCCAAAGGATACAAGTGTCCAGGAACACCAGAATGCTCTAAAAGCCTTCTCATATTATCCACAGATGAATCATCAAAAGGAGCCTGCAACCATTCAAACCAAAATGAGAGGCAGATAGAGAAAAGAGGACCAATGAGTAATATGTTCTCGAGAGAATTGATTCAACAATATCAATTAATAATCAATAAAAGAAATGAAAAGATAAAAAGAAACATTTTGAAGCTTTTTTGGGTCTCAGGTCTTTGCAATTATATCATAACAGCCAAGCCAAGCTAGACAGCATGCCATACATGATATATTGTAATACATAATGGTGAACTCAACCAGCAAATGTATTACAAAGTTCCAGGCTTTGAAAGGTAAAAGAAAGCTGAGAACAATCTACTAAATAGTATCATCAGCAAGGATGTACAAGGAAAAGGTGGATTCATAAAATGAAATAACCTTTAATGCTTCACCACTCTTCTAAGCAAACAAAATTTTTAAGCCACTGAGGCATATAACTAGAAATGCCACTAAGAACAAATATTGAGATTGTACAAGATTGTCTCTGCAAAGGTAATTACATTTAGAAGCTAGAAACTCTTAAAACTATATCAAGGAAATTCCATATGTAGAAAATTCCCTTATCGAATCAAATATTCATTCCAACTAATCTAGCTGACCTAATCTAGAAGGAGCATTACATTATGATGGCTTGGAATTAAACCCTACCGAGCTCACCCACCTTGTGTATATGGTCTAGAAATCAGGGGCTCAAAAACAAGAAAAGCTCAGGTGCAGTCCCCAGGTGAATTCTTATATTTAGACAAACATGTAATCCAAGTTGCATTATTGCACTAGCCAACATCTTTGAATCAAAATTCATGAAAAAATTGCTAACCATGATCCATGTCATGCAATTATACAATGTGCAAATCATACCCAAATTATGACTTGGAAAATGTAGCAGTCTTTTTTTTAATGCGAATAAATCAGCCCTTTTTTAAAACATGTGAATAACTCATCAGTTATTCTACAAATCGTGACTTTTTGAAAAAATAATTATTCTTATCGTTTTAATACACACAAGCAGATTAAAGAGAACAAAAGTATACTTCAATTACGCACATCCCTCTCTATTAAGGCATGGCAATTTCCACTGTCTTATGTCATTTTCCAGGTTCTTTGTACATAAGAAAGACACAAAAGAGGTAAGGATTAGTAATCTAAGATTCTTCAATTCATTCACAATCAGATTTATTTTTTATCTTCAGGTTTTAAAATTATCTAACCTAGAAGTTAACATTTTAAACCCCAATGAGTGCTTTTTAATTTAAACCCTAATGAATCTTTACCTAAAAAGCAAAGGGTTGGGCCTAAAATAGTCAGCCTGGTCCATAATGGCACAATGTACTCTTTTAGGGCCAGTCCTTTGTTTTTTACATGAACTTTCTCAGGTAAAGCTAAAATAATTTTTCATTTTTATAATAAAACCTGCGTATTATTTATATTTTTGTTTATTTTTTTTTACATAAACTTTCTTAGCTAAAGCTAAAATAATTTTTAATTTTTATAATAAAACCTACGCTTTTTTTTTTTGTTTTGTTTAAACTAACAATGCTTTGGAGAAAGAATTTTGCATGGAACTATACCACAACAGCAGCCAACCCAAACAAACTGAAATATAACTTTTGCGGGAATGACTGTGGTAAGGGGCATAAATTGCTTCAAACATCATTTTGACAAGGCAAGCAGAGCACATTTGTTAGGCTTTATGCAAATAAATGCCTCAAATACATAAACTATCAAGTATTACTGCCTCTCGAGGCCTCTTGTGAAAGGGAAGTCAAAAAAGACAAGACTGTTGTTGGACCATCCACATAGTTCTCTCATGTCAACAGACCTCTAAAAGGAATAAGAACAACATCATTTTGATCCTCAACATCATATAAGTACACACCAAGGTTTTCTACAAAATTTAAAATAGTGGAGTCAACTTCACTGCCTTTTTCGAAAATCAAACTGTGTGTAGAGCTAAAACAACATTGCAAAGCACTAATCTACAGCAAAGGTTTGTACAGGCAATGGCCAAATTTTTATAACACTTCAACACCTTCTATAATGTTGCAAATTCTCCCTATTAGCAAGCAATGGCTAATGCAATTACCATAGACAGTCTAGGATTTAAAGCCCTTGGTTTGAAATCCTTAAGATTGATATGTTATAGCTCCACCTTGATCAATTTCATTGTGTCAACAAACAAAAGAACAATCTTCGAATTTGTGGATGCCTTTGAAAAAATAAAATCGCCATAAACAATTTTTGGTCTGTTTGAAGATGTTGTGAACTAATTTGGGCCACAGCTTGTGAAATACATCATAAATTTATAAACAATGTTGCAAATCATGTGTTGGTGGATAGACTTCTAATAGACAAGTTCCCATCCTTGCTTTGGAGTTCATGCACTGCACATTGCCTTAATTCAACCTTTGAAGATATTAGCAAACTTCCATTGGTTAAATCTGATGCTGAGAACACAGCTATCACCGAATATATACACAATCACACTATGGTTCTTAGCATGAAAAGGAATTTTACTAAAGAAAGGAGCTCATTTGGCATATGTGTGATTAGACTTGCCACCCACTTTCTTGCCTTGAAAAATCTTTGTATCTAAAACATTAACACAAAACGAATGATCATTTCAACTAACATATAGAATCAAGCTTTGCCAATGACATGGATGACCTCAAAATTTCACACTTGGTTCTTGTTGAATCCTTTCAAATGCTTGCATGTGAGATTGTGGCAATTCTAGAGCTACTAGTCATGATGTTGAGAAATGGAAAAAAATCCCTCTATGTTTTATTTGCAAAGCCTTGGAAAGCGGGAATGTAATGTCCCCTTATGAAATTAAACCAAAAAAATATAAAGTACAAGTTAGGACATATAATTTATTTTATCAACACACCATTTTATTAATGCAAAATTATCTTGAAGACCTACTTACAATGTTCATTATCAATTAAGCACATGATACATGATTAGATCACTTCAGATTGCACATGTTAAGAATAAATCAATCAAATGCATTATCATCAAACATGACTCCTTCTCCTGATTGAATAGAATCTCGCCTTGTCTCCTCTTTCCTAACCTCATGGGACAGCGATTTAATGTGTAAAAGGGTGCGTGAACGCATCTCAAAGTGGACTCCCTCAAGGTGTTCCACCCATCTTGGGACCCTCCATCAGTGGAGCGATTTACCAACTTTTCCCTCCACAGACGCACAGTCCTTATTGAGCGCTAGCAAGGAGGAGTTGGAGCCCGAATTCTGTTCTTCAGGGGTAGAGTCATTCACAGACAAATAATGTTCATCACTTAACAAACTATCTTAATGGTAAAGAAGAATTAACAGTCGGATATTCTATGCTTATTAACTGTAATATTTGACATACGATATATCAAACCGATTTATAAGTTTATACTTATTTTCATATAGATATTGTCAATACTGCATTCATTCTGAATTTAATATTGTCTATTTGTTGATTTTTATATCCTATTTTAAGTTGGGTTTATTAAAGGTTCTTATATTCTTACTTCATATTTTCATAATTCTAAACCACAGACGGGAGTGTTTACAAGCAATGCTATTACAAATTTGAATGTAATCAGAGGATACTTAAATGTATAAATTTGCTGTTTGTAATTGCAATCTGTGTAGCTTATCCCATTTCTAAATTAATTTAGATTCAATTCATTATGGCATATATGTATGTGGAGAGGATATCAATCTCATTAACATTTACAGTATCACAGTCATAATAGAAGACATCGACTCCAAGATTCTGATTAACAGACGATGATAGATTGCTTACCTTTGTGCTGCGACTGAATTGTGGCTTATGTCCAGGCGGTTTCCAGGAATTCTTGGAGGCTACGTCTCACTGATCTACTCTCCTTTTGGCACAATATCTTCATGATGCTAATGCTGGGTCTTTGATCGATTTTAAAGACTTGGAAAGACACGTCTTTCTGCCGTGTGGTAATTGGTTGGGAGGGACGCATCTCTTCCTTTAGTCACGTCTTTGCAAAGTCCACTTAGAACAACTTCGAGGCTCATTAAGACCGCTGGCTAATTAAGTGCTAAGTTTATTATTGATGAAATCTCAAAGAATCATGTCTCAAGATAAATAAAATATTTTTCAATATTCAATTCCTTTATTATTTAAAAAGATGGTGTTATGCCACAAATTCATAATAAAGATAATAATAATTTCTAATGTTTGCTAGTTAAGATTTTGGGGGTTATGACAGGGAAGGAAGCAATAAGATTCAAATTAGAGAATGATACGGAGTAAGGAAGGTTTATGGAAGATTATTTATCAGAGATGTGACCAACAAATACATTGTCACTTCCAAGTTGTTAGATAGTATTTTAAAACCAACATTCTTTTATAATGGTATATTCAAGGAAGTACAGGTGAAAGAGGACTCATTCAAATGCATTGAGAATTGTTTCCCTAGATGTTCTAGAAGAGAGCACTGGTCTGGTCCAGCTTGTGTGAAATATGGTCTATTCAAGGTACGGAATAGACCACATAGTGGGAATTTCTCAAGGTTTCTTGCATTTACTTCACCCTTAGTCCTGCCCTTTGGATGGTCTAGTGTTATTTAAATGGCCAATGGCATGCCTTTTCCAACAATTGTTACATGTGGCAGAAAGAATGGCAGCCAAGCAAGCACAGAAATTTGTACTGCAGGTTTACAATGAGGTAATACCTCAAAAACCACTGTTATTTTTTACTGTATATATAGTTGAATCAGTTTGCAATTAGTATGCGAATTATGCCTTATTGCTTATTATGTTCATTGTATCTTGTTTGAGCAGTCCCTTATCACTTGCCTAAAGCATTTGTGGGATCCCTGTGGCATTAAGTTCATCGGGGTTAGGAATGTTAGCAAGGGATTTTTCCTGTTCTCTTTTAAGGACCCCTACCAGTTTCACATGCTCCTCAACTAATCTACTTGCTAGTTTGTGAGAAAAACCATATTGATGTTATCTCACTGGACCTAGGGATTCAAAGTATCAAAACAAGCCTCTCTTAAAGTTCCCACTTAGGTGGAACTTCCAGGGCTCCTCATTCCTATGTAGGCCTTCCTATAACAAATTATTTTGCCTTTAGGATGCTTAATTTGTCATGAGCCTGAAAATATTCTTGACTTGGCCCCACAAGCATGTTTGTGTTGATGTGGACCTCACCTTAGGCCTTATGGAATTTGTGGAGATTCGAGTGGGTGGTTTGCGTTTTTTGCAAAAAGACACCTACATCAACATTCCAAAGACTTGCTTTTGGTGTCAGCCTCCTAACCATAAGATTATGGATTGTCCACTAATGCCTCAAACGCCTACTAAAGCCATAGTCAACACTCCTACTCGGCCAACAAAAGAAAAGCTAGCTAGAACACAGTGGGTGGTAAAAAACCCACCATCTCTAAGCCAAATAAAACCATTGATCCTATCCCCACAATTAACAATTTGTACAAAAGAATGACTCTTTCATCTTGGCCAAGGGTTCCACTCCTAGCTCTTCCTCACAATTAACTATGATTCCTATCTACCATCTAACAATTGAGACATCAACTATGAGCACTCAACCCTCTAGCTACTCTCAAAACCCATCAAGCAATGAGGATTCACTAAGAGGCATAGTGAGTGACAAGCATCACTCTATTTTTCTCAATAATTATATTTTACCAAGCCAAGATCTAATTTTATGCAATAAGTTTGCAATGGTAACAAATGACGATGGTCAACCAAAGCTCACTATGGAGGATCCCTCCATATGAAAGTTATCTCTTGGAATGTCCATGCCCATATGGAAGCTTCAAATTAGTTTTTGTTTGGTGTCACTTACCAACAGTTTGGATCTTTTGGTATTATATGCTTATAGGAGGTTAAGGTTTCTAGTTTCTATTATAAATACCTTGAGGACAATTTTTGTTTCAGCTTACCAACTTGCATGAAGATGGGTGTGGCGATGCAGGTATTTTATTATCACCATTATTAAGTTTTGCCACTTTTGCTTCTAGAGATGAATCCAACAATGATATTGTGTGGGTTAATCTTGACATTGATGACCACTTGGTGGGAATTATTTATTTTATGCACCAAATGATGACCCGAAAAATGTGGCAATAGAGCATTTGCTTACTAACAACTTGCCATTTTCAAACTAGCTTATATATGGTGACTTCGATATGGTGGAATCACTTAATGATAAAGAGGGTATGTTACGTGTAATTTGGTGTATTGAAGAGAATGAGGCCTAATTTTAATTTAGGAAACTATTGGGGTTTGTGAAGCCTAGATTTTTGGTGATGACATGCAATGTCAAATATGTAGTTTGCATGGTCTACCCTCTAGGCCAATTCAAATGGAGTACTCAAACACCTAGACCACGTCATGATTTTGAGCAACATGTGTCTAACCTTATTGATGATAAAGGTATATCAATGTGTCTACATTTGGAGATCATTCTTTCTAATTACAATCCCATCACTTTTAATGTTATGTGGGACAACTCTCCTTTAAAGATACTTGGCAATCAATTCTTCTTGAAAACATCACTCCTTTCTCACAAAGGGATTGTTCATCCCACCACTTGGATATTGATCCTTGAGCCACAACCTCCAATGGCGGCCAACTAGGTTTAGTAGTGGAACTCGCAAATTGCTTGCACCACCACTATCTTCTAGTAATTTGGCAAGCAAGTGGCTTAAGTGCACAATCAAGCTAATGAAGCTATGCAATATGTACAAGTTTCCAATGAGTTGGGAAATAGCCTTTTTTATCCTCATTCGCTATCCCTTGCTACTTACCTCAAACGTAAGCTTAAGATTGCCAAAACACATCATGCTAGAGGTGCTCAAATCCATGCTCATCTTCATTGGATTCAAGTTGGAGATTGAACCTCCAAAGCCTTTTGCATGAAGCAAGCCAAATTAGAGATTAAGAACATTAAATCTTCCCTTGGTCAGCTTTCAAACCTCTCAAAGATTTCTCAATCTTTAAAAACCATTACAAGCTTTTTTTTTAGGCTCAAGAGGAAATCCTCAAGTGGGCTCAAGCTTTGCAAAATATTGTCCCTGCCAAACATGGTTGTTCTACCCAAATTGCTTGCAATATAATGCCATCCCTAGAGGAGCTTCATTCAACTCTTAGATAGATGGCTAATGATAAGGCACCTAGTTTAGATGGCTTTCACAAGTTTTTCAAAGCTATGTAGTGCTTCACTAGTTCATACCTTCTTCAATTTTACCATGAAGCTCTTTGCAACCAATCCTTGGGCCATATTATCAAACATGGAAATATTAAATTCATTCCCAAAGGCTAAGGACCTAAAGCTGATCACCAACTCGCAACCTATTACTTTGCTCAATACCTCCAAAAAGATTCTTTCCAAAGAATTGGCACTACACATGCACCATCTTTTTTGCCCTCCATTGTTTGTCTTCAACAAATGGACTTACTTAAAATTCATTACATTCTTGACAATATTATAGTTGTTTCGAAAGGTAAGCAACAAACCAAGGCATCTAGATAGCACATTTTGTTACTCAAATTGGATTATGAGAAGGAAAATGCTTGAATTAAGTGACCTTTTATCTCAGTCATGCTTAAAGCCCTTGGTTTCAACAACTTTTTCTAAAGTGCAAATGCAAAACCTCTTCTCTGAAGCTTTTGCCTATCTTTCAATTAATGGTAAAGTGTCTCAAAGCTTCAATCCTTTTAGATCTATCCACCAAGGATGTCTATTTGCCCCATTCTTGTATGTACGTGCTACTGAATTTTTTGGCTATCTACTAGCTCATAAGACCTAATAGGGATTGGTTAAGGGAATTTCTCTTCACTCTTCTTCCTAGTAGCTCACTAACAAGTATTTTGCTAATGAAACTTTTCTCACACTTGTAAAGAACCAAGAGTCTTTCAAAAAAGTCATGGCTTGCTTTGATGTTTTCTAGAAGGGGCATTACTAGGAAATGCAATTTTGTTGCATTGTAACTTTCTCTACAACACACTCTTCTATGTGCAAATAGTAGAGTGTTGTTTGATACCATTGGTGACAATTGAGCTTAGGCATATGTGTACATTGACCAGATCCTTCTGCTGAAGCCAATACCTATGACTTGAGTCTATATGTGATTCATTCTCTTTCATTTGTGTATACTTGCAATGTTCCGCTTCTAACTGCAATGCATCCTATGTGTGTAAGATACAAACCTGCAATAATGGGCTGTAGAAGTTGGTGCACAAACTAGCCCATGATTTAAGTGGAGATTGGTAACTTAATTTCTTAATTATAGTAATAGTGCTCTCACACTTCTAAATGGATGCCTTGTTCTTAACTACTTGGTGACTTCCTAGTCTACTTTCCCTTTTACCATGGCAATGTGATCAATGTTGTTGACTCTAGCAAATCTTCTTTTGCAATAAATTCAATTTTGACTGGAAGTGACATCACTCTTAAAATCTCTTCCTTGGCACTTGCAGAAATATAAAATAACCCTATCACACAAATGTAAAAATCACCTATAAAATACCATATAGGAAGCAAACAAATTAAAATTTAAAGAATACTGTAAGACATATTCTTATACCAACTGTTGATGCAAATTGCAATCAAGGATTAACAGAAAATGTATGCAGGCATATTGTGATTGTTAAGTCTTCCCTGTCCTAACAATCCCTGCTTACAATTTGAAAAAATGACAAGACTATTACACAGGTAATTGGTAAATTAATTGATGTATTAACAATGAGCAAGACGCTCAATAAATAGTTTACAAGATTTACAAAAAATGGAAAGTTTCTAAATAGAAACTCCAAATAAGATCGGTGACGATCTTATCACTAAATTACAATAAATTACAATATTGAGCATTAATAAATAAATAATAAACATTATTTTAATACCCTCCCTTAATGCTCAATCTATCTACTACACCAAGATGCCCCCTGAATTTTACAAACTTGTCTGTACTAAGCGACTTGGTGAGAATGTCTGCTATCTTATCCTCTGTCGGAACATACAGCAACTGAACTGATCCGTCTTCAACCAGCTTTCGAATGAAATGACAGTGAGTTTCCACATGCTTGGTTCGCTCATGGAAGACCGAATTCTTGGCAAGTTTGAGAACTCCCTGATTATCACAGAACAAGGGAGTCAGACCTGCTTGAGATATTTGCATATCTGCAAGCATCCGGCGAAGCCAAACTGCCTCACATGCTGCTTTTACTGCTCCCCGATACTCTGCTTCTGTCGAGGAGACAGCCACTGCCTGTTGCTTCTTACTAGTCCATGTGACTGCACCGGATCCCAAACTGAACACATACCCAGATGTTGATTTCCTGTCATCAAATGAACCTGCCCAATCTGAATCTGTGAACCCACTGAGTTTAGGATCATGACTCCGAGTGTACAAGAGTCCAAAATCAGTAGTGCCCTTCACATAACGCAGCACACGCTTCGCTGCTACCCAATGATCAACCTTGGGGTTGTCATGAAGGATATGTAGCTCACTGCAAAACTCAAGTCGTCAGCAGCAAGATAGATAAGGCTGCCTACTAGTTGCCTGAACAATGTTTCATCTACCACAGGTGAATCGGACTTAGCTGACATCTTAAGCCCTTTTTCCATGGGTGTAGAGGCAGGTTTGCAATCCTGCATTCGGAACTTATCCAGAAGACTTCGAGCATACTTGGACTAGGAGATGAAAATGTGCTCTCTGTTTGCCAAACCTCAACACCTAAACAATAATGCAGGACGCCCAAGTCTGTCATGTCAAAAGTTTTGCACAAGTCCTGTTTGATCTCAGTGATCAAATGTGCCGAACTGCCAGTAATGATCAAGTCATCCACATAGACAACAACAAGCAGAATCTCATTACCAGTATTCTTGACATGTTCGAGTCGATGGACTCCTCGAAAGCCATGATCCGTGAGTTACGTGTCAATTTTTATGTACCAAGCCCGAGGAGCCTGTTTTAGGCCATAGAGTGCTTTGACCAACTGCACACCTTCGCTCTTGACCAGAACTTTGAAACCTGGAGGTTGCGCCATGTATACTTCCTCCTTCAACTCACCGTTGAGGAAAGCACTCTTCACATCCATCGATGGACCTTCCAACCAAATTGGGCTGCTAAGGCAAGGACGAGCCGTATGGTACTCATTTCCGTAGGGAGCAAAGGTCTCCTCATAGTCAATGCCTTCTTTCTGTGAGAACCCCCCAAACTGCATTTAGTACTTGTCAAGGGTTCCGTCAGCTTTGTACTTCACCTTGTACACCCATTTGCAACTAATGGGCTTCTTCCCTGGAGGAAGATTGGAAAGGACCCAAGTGTGATTCTTCTGAAGACTCTGGTATTCTGATTCCATCGCCTTTTCCCACTCAGGTATCCCTTTTGCCTCTGAATATGTCTGAGGCTCATAAACACTGTGGATGTTGGCCATGAGAGCAAAATTCACTGTAGACTGCTGTTTGCTCTTGTTTCTAGATGATCTACCCTCAATGAGCTCATCAGCACGAAGATCACTGATAGTCTTAGCCCACCATTTGGCCGGAGAGAGGGGCCAACATCAGATGTAACAGGAGGAGCTGGATCTGGTTGTGGATCTGGAACAGGTTCAGCAGGGGGATGTTCATTATCATCTAGAGGAAACTCAAAGTTGAGCATCATCAAAGACTAGGTCTTCGTCATCCCTCCCATCAGGTGGACCTAACGGAAGTCGGACACTCATATCAGGAGCCTGTAGAGGCTGATCCTCTGAATGCTGAACAGGTGAAGAAGAGTGAAATGGACCTCGTTCCTCATCAAAGACAACATCTCGACTGAAGATAAGACGATCAGTGTCTATATCAATCAGCCTATATGCCTTGTGGTTGTCACTGTACCCTGTGAACATGAGTTTCTGGCTCTTGGAGTCCAGCTTAGTGCGCTTGGCCTCTGGAATCCAAACATACACAAGAGAGCCAAAAACTTTCAAATGACTGATCCTAGGTTTGCGACCAGACCAAACTTCCTCAGGAGTCTTCCCCTTAACAGCATGAGTGGGTGACCTATTAAGGAGATAGACTGATGTATTGATGCTTCTGCCCAAAACTTGGTAGAACACTGTGTTGCAACATGGAGCGAGCCATCTCAACAATCGTACGATTGCCGCTCTACAACACCGTTTTGCTGAGAGTGTAGGGTGTGGTTAACTGACGCTTTATCCCATGAGTATCACAGAAGTTGGAGAATGCACTAGAACAGAATTCCCCCCCATTATCTGACCTAAGAGTTATAATACAAGAACTGGACTCTTTTTCAACTAAGGCCTTAAACTTCTAAAATACATTAAAAACCTCTTATTTCTATTTAAGAAAGTACACCCACATTTTCCTACTATAGTCATCAACAAAAAGTAGAAAGTACTTGCAACCAGTTACAGAAGAAATAGACATAGGGCCACAAATATCAGCATGAACTAATTGAAGTACCTTAGAAGCCCACCAAGAGTCGCCATCCTTGAACGGTGTGCGATGCTGCTTCCCAGCCTGACAAGCACCACAAACGCCCTGATGCTGAGTCTGAATGTCAGGTAAGCCATCTACAAGTCCCTACCGAGCAAGCTGAGAGAGATAGTGCACGTTCAAGTGCCCGTACCGCTGGTGCCAAAGACTGGTGACAGCTAAATTTCTGGCTGCCAAGGCTAACTCCAGAGAATCACCAATGTCCACAAGCCTATAAAGGCCATGATCCTCTATCCCAACGGCCACCGTTGTGCGAGACTCACGATCAACAATTGAACATCTGTGTGACTTGAACACCACATCCATCTGGGGAGAATGCCGCATTATCTGACTGACTGAGAGAAGATTGAGCTCAATATCAGGTACATAATACACATTGAGGAATATGAGATCCCTCCCGCCAGATTGAACCTGAACAGTGCCTGTGCTGACAACTGTGTATTCCTCACCTCCTCCAAAGATCACTGAGTCAGTGCAAGAGGAAAAGTCTGTGAACCAGTCACGCCTATGTGAGAAATGACGCGAGGCACCAGAATCTATGTACCAAGCAGAGGATTTGACATGGTCTGCAGGCCTTTTTTCCATGAGTGCATAAAAGGCAGATTCCTTCTGCTCAGAGTGCTTGGCGACATTCGCTTTCTGCTGAAACCCTCCCTACTTCTTTTGCTCAGAAGCCAAACGAGCACGGCAATCTTTCTTGATGTGGCCAAATTTATGACAGTAGTTGCATTGTATATTTTTCTTTTTCGGGCTGGTGGAGGTCTGACTTGAGCCTTTCTGCTGTGAAGGCTGACCTTTCCCTTGATGCTTCGGATGGGTTTTGGCTGCAAAAGCTTGCTCCGTGGAGGATGATGATTCACTGCTACCGAATTGTTGTCTCCAGCGATCCTGCTGTAACAGGATAGTGCACAGATTTGAAAACTTAAGATCAACATTAGCAGACATAATGTTGAGAGTCTCTATGAAGTGTTCATAGGACTTCGATAGACTCTTTAGGGTGATCACGACCATGTCTTCCTCCATTTTCCGACTAATCGCATCCAACTGATCTCTAATCTCCTGGATTTTATTCAGGTGCGCTTGCAGAGTTGTCTTCTCATCCATCATGATAGAAAACAACATATTCTTCAAGAAAAACGCACGGCTTTTGTCGGAAGTTTCATGCAAACCCTTCAAGTGATCCCAGATCTCCTTAGCTGATTTTCCAAGTGGAATCTGAGGGAGCTGATCATCAGTAACAGAAAGCTTAATAAGCATTACTGCTTCACGATTTTGCTCATCAAACTTCTCCTGATCCTTACCCGCCGCTTCGGGACGAGTAGCTTTGCCGAGGATCATCTGATCAAGGCAGCGGTATTCAAAAATTGTTAACATCCGCTGCTTCCAGGTGTTGTAATTTTTGCCATTAAATCTCTAACTGCCCTCCAACATTAAATTACTTAAACTTGCCATCTTCACGCTTTTCGAGGCACGAAAAATGAGATACTTAGAAGCAGCTGATGCACGAAACTCGAGGCACAAATTCCAATTGAAAAAATAGAGGCAGATTCAGGTACAGACTGCAAAAAGTACAGTGTACGTATGGCACAAAATTCAAGGCACGGAAAACGATGCACCCAGAAAATTCAGAGACCAACCCAGTTGAGCTCTCGAAAAACCCACCAAGAATCTGCAATCAAAAAAAAATTTCGACTTGATCTAAGGGTTCAAAACCCTAGACGAAAATTTTGGAACCCTAGGCGGCCATGAGAACTCCAAAAAATTGCAGAAACTAGCTCGAATCCACACAAAATCGTGGCAAAAATATTGCAGATGTCTGGGCGACCACGAATCAGACAAAAAACATCACAAAAGACGAAGGATTCGCGGCCAGGAACGGCCTTCAAATTGCGGGCTCTCAGTAGACACAAAGTCGCGCCAAGATATGTGTTTTCAACATACGCGTTTGCAGAAACGTGTGAGAAAAAAAACGTCCAGGAAGAACACAAATCGCGCGACCAGAGCAGATGAAGATCGCAGCCAGAAATAAGAGAAAAATTGCGCTCCAGAAAAACGCGTGCCACAACCAGTGTTCAATCTGCAAAACCAAAACTAGATTTCGCACCCAGAAAGATCAAGGCACAGCCTGAAGATGGAGCCGAAGAAGTCGCGCGAGCGTCTGACAGAAGATCTCATACAAAAATCCCTTCGCCAAACAAAACGCGAACCAGAGATGAGCCCAAACACGAAATCATGGCACCTGAATAGCAGAAAGTACGAGCTTCAAACAAAAAACGCAAAAAAATGCCTCTAGGTTTGCAAAATCTCCTGTGAATTCTTCCAGAAAAACTGCCCACGAAATTTCTAGACAGAAAAAAATTCGAATTTCAAACAAGCCACGAAGAAATTTTGAAAAAAAAATCCGAAATTAAGCTCACAAAAATCTTCAAAAAATTTCAAAGAAGATTTTATTAAATTTTTAATTCAATATTCAGAAAAAACCTTTGAAAAGATTTTTATAAATTAAAAATTCAATATTGAGCAATTTGGCTCTGATACCATATTACACAAGTAATTGGTAAATTAATTGATGTATTAACAATGAGCAAGACGCTCAATAAATAGTTTTCAAGATTTACAAAAAACGGAAAGTTTCTAAATAGAAACTCCAGATAAGATCAGTGACGATCTTATCACTAAATTACAATAAATTACAATATTAAGCATTAATAAATAAATAATAAACATTATTTTAATAAAGACATGGGAAATAATAAACTCATATAAGTAAGGTCTCACACATCAGGGTATCCATCCTAATAAAGAATGTCCTAGTCACACTGACAAACAAGAACTGAGCATTAAAATTTTAACTTACGGGAAACCAATCGTTTGTAACTGGATCGGGACGGTCTCTACCACCACTTGGAGCAATCCAGATCAGTTGGCCACCCTTCCTGCATTCTCTCAAATTGTTTCCCATAAAAAAAAAGCCAATCAAAGATATTATAATATGAAAACCATGCATTAAACATGTAATTTAATTTATTAACTGTTTCAGTGATACTCAAAAATCATGCTGTTGCAATATGACCAATAAGTTAAAGCAAGTTAAGCAGCATATGCAATTAAATGTTTCATAGAGCATTCAAATAGTCACTTGAGGTAGCAGAATGCCTCATGGAGTTTTATAATGGTGTAAACTCAGTGCAAGTTGAAGAAAATAGACATTTGAGTGTATCTTACTATGTAAACTACAAAGGATGTTGTATAAAAAAAATTATAGTTGTCCCCACCTCCATTGATCTTGTCAACATGTATTCACTTTTAACAGCTTCATTGAGATGCGGTTCAGTAATTAGTTTTGATTAGTTAATCTATGTGAAAAGTGGTTAAAAAGCAAGTCACATGCACATGTGAAAAGCGAAAAATCTAAATATTACTGAATCTTATGTCATCTCCCAGAAAAGCATATCTTCATATTTGGTACTCAACACCTTGGATGTATACAGAATTGTAAAGTGTCTTTACATGGGAACTATGTCGGAACCTAGAAAATATGATCTAAGAGTTTTCAAATGTTTCTGAAATAATCTTTCGAAAGGAGTAACAGTAGAACATTAATATGATGCTGATTGTGTTATAGTTTTTATGTAATGTCATATAATCTTACATATTATGAGTTATGTAATAAAAAACAACTGGGGACTTGATTAGGTATGAGTTAGCTTTTAGGAGTCAGTTCACATTATATCTTGTACCTTGGAGAAGAATTTTGAGAGGAACAATAAAGTTAGTGATTTTTCTCTCTTATTCTATTGTTTCAAGCAACTGACAGTGTATCCCATTAAGCCAGAAACATTGGGAGTGGGTAGGTATTTGGGGTTGAAGGTTCATGGAGCACTAAGGTTGAAAAGAACAGAAATATTTTATTTTAACAGATAAATTCAAAGGAGTAATGATCTTGGAAAACTATTGAAATAAAAGGGCTGTAGTATAAGTCACTCTAGGAGGGACGAAAGCTAATGATGCTTGCTTTGGACAGATGCAAATTCAAGGATTTTAGGCTGAAATTGGTCAATGCTGACTATGTGTTCATGGCCTTGATCAGCACTAAGGGATGAGGTTCCTTAGCCCCCTTTCTTTGTCCTTCAAAAATGCGGTGAGGGAGGGTGATCCCTCTTATTTTAATCATGGAAATGCTGTCAACTTTCTGAGTGGAGGTGACAGATAACTTTAGAAAAGAACAGCAAACAATAACCACCCCAAACTCAATTGTTTCCTTTAGAGGAATGAGGAATGCCCTGTTCTTGTCATTAATCCTAAACTGATAGCAATTACACTTTAACGGTGATAAATTAATTAATACTATATATTATATACAATTGTAAATATATTTCATATTAAATATTTATTAATAGTGTTAATGAATTTTATAAACCATAGTAAAAAATCCAAAAGTGTTCTCAGCTGGGAAAATCAAGCTGAGTAGTCAGTGAGTTTTCCCTATGACAAAAATGAGTTTTTGAGCACATGGTGATAGTGGAAACCCTTGCGGGAGAAAACCACGGCAAAATATTGCTTATATATTATAGATTAATCTTCTTGTAGGCTCCAACCTATTAGAGACTCCAATCTCCACTTGATAGAATTATAGACTCCAACCTATTGGAGGCTTCAACCCCCATTCAACTGAACTCCAACCCTACAAGAGGCTCCAACCTTGATTTGATAGGTTCCACCCTATTGGAGGCTCCAACCCCCACTCAAATTAAGCTTCAACCCAGCAAGAGGTTCCAACCTATTTAATTCTTCAATGCTGATATAATAAACTCCTTCACCAAACCTGATACAAACACAAATCTGATCCAACTACAACTCCTCTTCCTTCTCAAATCTAAACACACACCATGCAATATTCTTGATCACATTTCACACAATGAACTTTTCTCACACATCTGATCACAAATTACAAGTCTGATCCAAACCATGCGTAATTCATTTTTACAAAACTGATCATAATCATGGCATTATCTTCACATAAATTTCTGCCTTACAATCTGCTCTAATTCTCTTTACAATCTGCTCTTTACTTTTCACATATTTATTATATATATTTGCAATTGTCCTTCACACATAGGCTGCATATATTCTTTAATATGAATCTGGTATACTCTTCATTTCTGCCCCTTTACCTCTTCTATATCTGCTTCTTCAACTCAGAAAATATTCATTTTAAAAACTTACTATCAAAGTCACCTTTCACTCTCCTTTTATACCATCTCAAGAGAGGCGATCCCTATGAATAGCTATGTCTCTTTCTAAATAGACACCCTTAAATTAAGATACACTTCCACACATCAAATCATAGCCCCTTTGTTAACTATTGTCTTCACAAAACATGAAATGCTGCCTATTTACTAATCACTTCCATTTAAACAAATCACACCTTAAATGTGATTGCTGCCCTCTACTAATTCAAATCACACCCCTTAAGCAATTTTTGTCTTATTCACTTCTTGTCTTTTATGCAAACCGTTGGATATATATATAGATATATCATTTTTTGTCTTATCTGTTTTCTTTATCGCTGTCCCTCATTAATTTGTCTCTTCTTGATTGCTGCCTATTAACATATCTTTGTTTGTTTATATTAATGATAATTGCTATTATCTATTAACATCTAATCGTTACTCCTCTTCACACAATATACTATTGCTGTCTTTGGTATTGCTTTGGTAATCAATCATATTAATCTTTGTCTTGTTAAATATAATTAAAACATAATTACTGCCCTTGCAAACTATAATTTCTCTCATTGAATATAAATGATATTAATTCTCCTTTGACATCGATTATTAAAGTATTAATGTAAATATTTAATGGTCATCTTAGCTTTTAGTTAGTCGTTAGCTTTCAATTAACTTAGTTTTCTTCAGTTTGTTTTTAGTAACTTTATTTTTGCTTGAGTTCTGCTTTGTTCACAACTGTTTCTTTTTAGAAACATCATCTTGTAATTCTTTATATAAGGAGTATTCCTCTCCTTTGTTTAATAACGAATAACGAATATCAATCATCATTTCAGGAATTTTATTAATTTCTTAGATGTTTTTGCTCGATTTTTCAATAAAAATCGAAAGTTAATGGTTTTACCTGAAAAAGATTTGGAGGTTTTGTTAACTATAAAAATTGTGGATTTTCCCAAAAGATTTTCGAGGGTTTGTTGAACAAGAAATCGTGGTTTTATTCGGCACATTTTCGTGGGTTTTTTGAAGTCAAAAATCGCGGATTTTTTGGTGCCTTTCTGTATCAAGGTTTCTTCTCAATTCATGGGCAGCGTGAGGTTTTTGCGGGCGTTTCTCCTTAGAATAGCGAACTCTCTGATCACATGACTAAAAAAATAAGAATTGTGCATCCTCTACAAATTGAAAATTGAGGGATTGCGCACCGTCAAGGATTTTCTCTGGTTTTTCCGCACGATTTCTTCCATTCTCATGGTTTTTCTAAAGACGCCATTTAAAAAAAAAAAATGACCAGTTTTTTTGATGGATTTTTCTAAGAAAAAATGAAAATTCGTGAAAAGAGTTTTTGAAAAAAAAATCTAAAAAAAAATTTGCTGGTCATCAAAAGTTTTTGAAAAAAATTTGTTGTTTCTACTCGCTGCTAGGGCAGCTTTCTGAGCTTTTGAAGATTTCTTTCTAAAAAAATCTTGTCTTTTCTACCGCCTAGGGCGAAGTTTGAGTTTTTGATGATTTTTTGCAACAAAATCGTGGGTTTTTGAGCCTCTATTTTTACGATTTGTTTTTAGATCATGGGAGTTGTGCCAACTAATCGTCTTGGATTCCTTGCCAACTAATCACAATCTCTTACCTCATTTTTCATACTTTTGGAAAACAGGAGGGATGGCATCTTTGAGCAACATCATGTTGGAAAGTACCCAGAGGTTCAATGGGAAAAGTTATACTACCTGGAAGCAAAGGATGCTCACTATTTTAGAGTGTCGATGTCTAGATTTGCTTGTTCTATAGGAAAGGACCAGTAATTGCGAGGCGGTTATGCTTCTCACATTATCAATCACCGATGATATGTTTTCAAAAGATCATAGAGAAACTTAGTGTAGTTAGTAGAATGACCATTAAGGGAGGGTATTAAAGTATTATTGTAATATTTAATGGTCACCTTAGCTTTTAGTTAGTCATTAGTTAGCTTTCAGTTAACTTAGTTTGCTTCTGTTAGTTTTTAGTAACTTTTTGTTTTTTGCTTGATTTCTCTTTTCTTCATGACTGTTTCTTTTTAGAAACATCGTCTTGTATTCTTTATATAAGGAGTATTCCTCTCCTTTGTTTAATAACAAATAAAGACTATCAATTATCCTTTCATCAATCTCATTTGACATCAATGATAATGATGGCAACTAGTTTTTTCTATCAATCTTTGCTCTATGAACTCTTTGACATCAAACAGTAAATCATCTTTATACCTTTAACATTAATGACAATATTTCCACCATTCTCTTCATTCAACTTTGGCTTCAATGACAATCTCTTCATTCTTATCTTGACATTCTTGTCCATACATCTTAGACCAACAATTTCCATGATGAACTCTTTGACAACCTTGTCTACCTTTGACATCAATCACAAGCATTCCATCAATCTCCACATTAAACTGTTTGGCATCAATGACGATCTTGTCCGCCTTTGACATCAATGACAATATTTCCAACACAAGTTTTCTACTTTGGCTAAAAAATTTGTTCTACACACTTGCTTGGCAAAGGGTTATAACAAAATCCACATGATTTTCAGCATTCCACTTCTCTTTTTGACATTTTCAATCTTATTTTTCCTAGCAAAAGAACAACACACTTTTTGAGTGCAAGTGATAGCTAACTTTAGAAAATATCAACAAATGATAACCACCCCAAACTCAGTTGTTGCCTTTAGAGGAGTGAGGAATGCCCTCTTCTTGTCATTAATCCTAAACTAATAGCAATTACCCTTTTAACGGTTCATAATAAATACATATTAATATTATTAATATATTATATAAACCATAGTGGAAAAACTCTACGAGTACTCAGCTAGGCAAGTCAAGCTGAGTACTCAATGAGTTTTCCCTATGACATAGACGAGCTTTCTACTCTAGCTCACAAGTTTTTTCTATGCACTTGCTTGGCAAAGGGTTATAACAAAATCCAAACGATTTTCAGCATTCCACTTCTTATTTCGACATTTTCAATCTTATTTCACCTAACAAAATACGTCTTCAACATCTATGTGACAAAAACAAACTAAGAGAAGGGATTAGAAGGAAAGTTTACAATGCCTTCAAAGATTCAAACATTATGTATCTTTTTTTATTTTCTTTTTCAGATTTTGAAATTACAAAAGTTGAAAACCTAGGAGAAATTTTGTCCATTTCCCCTCACCCTCCACCAAAAAATTTCCTACTGCTTTTCTATTTTATTTGCATTCTATTTTCTCTTCTAAATGATTCAATTTGCCATAACATTTTTTTTTCAAAACCCTGATATTTTTTTTCTTTTCTTTGTTAAAATCAACAATATCAAATTCAACACAAATCAAAGGTAAGAAAGATCTTACAATGAAGTATGGGATGTCGAGTGTTATCAAGGGCCAAGTCCAGTGTATAAAATGACTACTTTGTATGATATGAGGAATTAATAGATTAAAATACCATCTTGCTAAAATACTTGGACATGATGTGAAGGTGTACCCTAATGTGCCCGAAAAGAATATGTGAGAAATAGATGCCCTAGTTGTCAATTATAAAATGAAAAAAAAAAAATCAGTGGACAAAGGAAGCAATGGTAATGGCGATGAATAGCAATCCTAATTTATCTATAGATTCCTTTGCTGCCCCAATCTATTGAATGAGGTGATCCAAGAGTTGGCATCAAGCATGTTGTGCAAATTATCACAAACAATGCAACAACATATGTATTCACAAGGAGACTTATTATGGAGAGGCATTCTACTATTCTAAAACAACAACAAGGTGAAAGCTGCAAGAACAATTTGTAAATGCAAAGGAGTTAATCGAGGTAAGAAACAAATACAAGCATAAACTTTATATGGAATTATCTATTTTCTATTTCTTTGTTTTTTAGTTCATTTTGTAATAATTTCAAAATATGTCTTCAATTTTTTACGTGGCTGAACCTTTGGTCAAAGTTATTTATTTGGTGGATAGGGTTGGCATGTCGATGGGTTACCTCTATGAGGCCATGGTGTAATATCCCCAAATGGAATATTATGCAATATTTGATCAAATAATGTTTACTTCATAAATTTCAACACTTTTTAATTAAATTTTGATGTCACAAATTAGAATTACTTAAGTGAATATTAGAATTGTAGAAATCATATGTATTGCAGTAATATAATATAACCCTAATCAACACAATAGCCAACTCTCAATCTATTGTTTATTTCCAGTTCAATGAATCATAGACAATTTTGAATTGCATGGCTACACCCAATTAACACAACAAACTAGCACCAAAACCATTACGTATGGCGCTAAACAAGCTACCTGGCAAATACAAGGAATGGCACTGGATTAGCAACCAAAGCCTGGAATATGGTGTTATGAAAGCTGCTTCAAACCAGCCACCGAGACCTACAAAGGAGGCATTGTAATAGCCACCAAAATCTGCAATTGTGAGGCCAAACCGATTGCCTAGCTCTGTTGCAAGTTCACAATTCAGTCCTGTGCAAGCAACCTTCAAATGCTTCACCAATCAGCCCTATACCAATAGCCATGATATTCACAATTTCAATTCTATTCACATTATAACTCAACAATGATAAAATAGCTTAGAATGATTTCGCCATCAACCCTCAATTGTTTTCCAAAATGAAGCTCCAATGCAATCTTTGAATGACATCACCCAAATCTGAATGAGTGTCTTATGTCCACTAATTCAATGATGGAAATTATGGGGTTTCTATCCTCCAATTTCCATGATAGATGAACACGATGTCCAAACGATGTTCTGATTCTTCATTCTTCCTTTATTATGAATATGGATAATAGGTTCATATAATAATCTATTTTGAATTTAGAAAAATGATCGCAAAACACGAAGGCCAATCAACCTTTCGAGTTCATGAGAGCTAAAGGACCAACATACCTAGCCATCAAGTACACCACCCATAGGGGGTTAAGCCTCATGGGATAGAAGGCATATGTGTGCCCCCGGGCTTGGTGGGAGGTAGTCTTCATGCTCTTATCAAGCACACCACCCATAGGGGGTTAAGCCTCGTGGGTTGGAAGGCTTATTAGTGCTTCTGGGCTTGATTGAGGAGGATGGCCAGCCTCCAAGGTGGACTAAGGGATGGAAGGCCAGCCCACCTTCCATGTTCTTGCAGTACAAGAGCAACCAACCTTGAGACTGCAATTTGCAAACATTTCAACAAATTCCTAATAAGATTATTATGGGAATCCATATTGGAATGGTTGTTGCATTAATAAGAATTTTGATGTGACTAATGTGCATGGGTATCATGATGTTTACTAATGACTGATTATATATATAATATATATTATCATGGCTTATGAGCTAATGTCAATTTCTAGTGACTAGTATTGTATGCAGTAACTAAACCAGGATTTATTTCTTATAAAGGGCATTTCAATTGGTAAATTTATAATCTTAAATGTATTACATTTCTTATTTTGGTTCAAATTGTAGTTTTAGGGAAAAATCTAAGAATATCCCAAATAGGCGACACTATAGGCTAGCAGGTCTTTCCATCACACCAAATAATTTGCAATGGTTTAGTTCCGCAATATTTTTTCTCAAGCATCCATGACAACTTTTTGAGACCCAACATTAGGCTCTATACCCACAACATTCTTCTCTAGATTAGGAATTGTTAGATTATGTTGAGGAAGATGCATTTGTTAGCTGGACTTCCATTTCAAAAAAGAAGGCTTCTTGGAAATGAGCATCAAGCCATTTGGCTTCCAAATCCCACAAGAAAAGATAGAAATTTGTCCTTTTTTATTCGTTGGGAGTTCTTGTCTTTCTTGTTTTTTTGTTAACAGGATGGATTTTCTCGATCTCTCTCTTGTTCATTGTTGCTCTTGTAGAAGGTGGTTGTCCTTACTTTTTAGTTGTTGTGTTGCACCTTGTCTAGTTCTTTCTTCAATTGGAGCCCCTATAGAACTCTGATAAATTATCAAAAAAATATATATTAAATATAAATTAATATTAATTTTTAAGGCTAAGTTTTTAAATATTTATGTTTAAATGAAGACAAATAACTACAAGTTAGAAATAGCATATCATTCATTCTAGTGGATCGAAACACTATCCAAGTAGCCTTCCAATTTTATCTAATGTCAACCTAGCTAGATGTTCGTTCAAATTCAAAAGCATGTGGTGCAAGATAATCATTTTTCCTTCTTGTAGAGGCGTGGTGGAAGGAGTACTTAATTGAACCTAGTTCAAGAATGTTCAATTTTCACAAAAAATTGGTTAATCAAAAGGCTAAGCTAAGATCATGGAAAAGATATGTGTTTGATAATATCTTCAAAGAAAAGGAAACGGTTGAAATATCTCCACATTCTTTGCACAAGTTAGTTCTTCAAAATGGAATGGACCAAGATTCTTTCTTTTAGAAAGACATCTCATGTCACATGATGAGGAGTTGTTGGCTAGGGAAAAAAATTCTGGAGGTAGAAATCCACGGAGCTTTAGTTGAAGGAAGGTCACAAGAACACAATTTTTCCAAATGTCCAAGGCAATTGTAAATAGACTAGGTAGTTTTCTCCCTAGGTTAATTTTAGATGATCAAACCAGGTTTATTCTGAACCACTCTATCTCAGATGGTGTTGTTTTGGTTCATGAAGCTCTTAATTCCATATGGCAAAAGAAGAAAGGGATAATGGTTAAACTACACATCAATAAGGCTTATGATAGGGTGAATTGGTGATTCCTAATGAAGATTATGGAGAAGATGGGCTTCTACCAAGAGTGGTTGGCTTGGCTCTTTAACTCCATCTCAAGCCTACATTTTTCCATCTTGGTAAACAAGAATCTCATGGGGTTTTAGGAGTCTTCTAGGGGATTAAAGCAAAGAGATCCTCTTTCCACTTTACTCTTTGTCATTATGGCAGAGACTTTAGATCATAGCATTCAAGCTACCCAAGAAAATAGGCTTTGGAAAGGAATCTTCATTTTAGATGGTGATCAAGCTCTTACTCACTAGCAATTTGTAGATGACACCATCTTATTTGGTGAATGCTCACAAGAAGAAGCCAAGGTTATCCAACCTACCTTGGACACTTACAGTATGGTGTCATGTCAAGCAATTAAAATTAATATTTTAGAAGTCTTTTTCTTTAACATTTGCCCAACAAGACGAAGGCAAATAAGAACAATTTTGGGCTTTCAAATTAGTGTCCCTCTTGGGATGTATATTGGAGTTCCTTTTTTTCGTTGGTTCGATGAAAGCTTAATATTCTATGTTGTTAGTGAATAGTTGTTTTTCTAAGAATGCTTCTTAGAAAAGCAAATGGTTGTCTTTTGTTGGTAGAATGATTGAAAATTTGAGAAACAATGGGCACAAGGATCAAATACACTAATTCAACCATTCATCTTCAACACCAAATTATTACATTACAAAGGTTTTATAAAGTCTTTCTTCCTTCTAACAACCCAAACCACTAACTATCAACTAACACATAAATATTAAATAAATAAAAACTAATAAAGTAATATTAACATGTTAATTTATTTATTACATTATTCTATGTCACGCACTAATAATTTCTAACACCCCCTTTAGTGCTAACATACGGACTTTATTCTGATGTTGCAATATCAACAATTGGCCTATCTCATATTTTCCCCCTTCAATGAATTTTTTTCTTTCGATGTTGGTTTTTACAAATAATGCATCTGATTACAATGTGCAAATGCAAATATATTACACCCTTATGGCTCCATAAAAATATAAATCAAATTGACAGTAACATTCAAATGCCTGTATCTTCCACATCAAACTGCGAATTAAATATTAATAGTATTTTCAAATGCTTTGTACGTTTTATTCTTCTCTTTATCAGATTTTCAGAACATTTTGAATTTCTAAATTTCATTAAGAAATGAGAAATCTATCACAGTTTTAGTGAGACTATGTTAAACTGCCATTTTGAAATCAGGGCAATGAACCAACAATAGGATAGCGCCTAATGAGAACATGATTCCTCATTTACATAGCCTGACTATCCATTAAAGAGCAGCACAATATATCTATACCAATCTTGAAACAAATAAAAACATAACTGAAAGTTAAAAAACTTCTTCTCAACCACCTTAACCTCCTAAATTTTTTTGCAACAACTCTGATTTTTGCAACTTTGAATGTAATTCTTTTTTAGAGGAAATTAAAAAAATGGAGTGAAAAATATGAAAAGAGTGAACAAGATGGAGAGAGGAGAGAAATCAAATGAAGGAACAAGATGGAGAAAGAAGAGAAACCAAATGCAGATGGATGAAAAAGCCAGCAAATTTGCACATGGTCTGCATTGCACCTCTATTGACAAAATGCAAGAATTAAATGCCAATAGATGATGAAGCCAGTAGATTTGCACATGCTCCGCACTACTCCCCTATTGAAAAAATGCAAAAAAGGTGAAAGGATAACAATGAATTTTGCACATGGTCCTCACTGCATTATCATTGAGTACTACTTTGGAGAATCAAAGACAAGTGAATGGAGGCAAGCAGAGAGGCCCAAAAAACCAACTTTGATACCATTTTGAAAAATTGAGAAACAAAGAGTACAAGGCTCAAACAGACAATTCAATCATTCATCTTCAACACCAAATTGTTACATTACAATGGCTTTATAAAGCTTTTTTTCCTTCTAACTACCCAAACTACTAACTACCAACTAACACATAACTAATAAATAACTAAAAACTAAAATCTAATAAATTAATATTTGTTGGTGTATGTTTTTATTTTCCTAGAGGGTTAATTTATTTTCCCTTAGTCCTAGGTTTTTCCTACACTTAATTAAGCTTGCTTAGGATAATAAAGTGAGTTTATCATTTAATAACTAGGAGATAAGTGATGTGATGTCCCCTTCCTTAAAGGGTGGTACACTTTCCACTTTTGGTGGCCATTCTTAGTTTTATATGATCAGATATAAAAGCAGAATTTAATTCAAAAATTAAACACAATAACACATCATATACCCTGGGAAAACCCTCCACTTGAGGGAGAAAATCCCAACAACAAAGATCTCTCTTATATATAAAAGATGGCAACAATTCACTTTACAATAAGGCCAATCACAAGGCCAAAAATCCAGCATCAACTCTAGATGCAATAACAGATAACAATCTGCACTTCCTTGCAATCAAAATCTGCACTTGGAGAAATTCGCAATCTGCTCTTGATGAAATTTGCACTTTGAACGAGAGAAGGAATCGAACTTGCTTGATGATCAAATGGAAGGAAAATGACCTTGTATAAATACAATTGAGGAAGAGGTCGCACCTCTTCAAGAACAAGGTCAGCCACAAGAGAGAAATATAATTACATTTAGTATATGAGAATTACAAGAAAGGTCGGCCCAACTTAGTAATTAATTGTTGCCAAGTGAAGCGCCTCTTCACTTTAATTATCTCAATAAATGAATAGCCATTAGGCTATATGAATTTATTTCTTGACTCATGGCTGGAAGGATGAGCCCGAAGCTGCTATAACATCAACAGCCATCTCCACTTTTGGTGATCCATATCCACTTTTGGTGGTTAATTCTTATTGGTTGGATTTGCCACCTCCATCATCTCCTTAGTTCTATATAAACTCACTAGCTAGCTTGGATTTTCATTTATATTCTTGCATTCTAGCATTGTTGCATGCTTTGACATACATGCACCTTGATGCATGTAGTCATTATTCTGCAAATTTGCTTTGAATTCCTAATGCAATCTTGTCATCTTGACATTTGCACATCTCTTGGAATCTCAAGATTGTAATTGTGTTATTTCATTTACAATTTTATAGCTTATCTCTCTCATAGAAGATCTTGGTTATTCAATCTGTTTCAAATTTCTAACATGTTATGAGAGCTTAGATTTTGAGAGTTTTGAGTACTTGAATTCCCGATTAAGAGATTGGAGTTTTGTATGATCTTGTAAATTCTTGTATGCTTTTCTTTTGCATTTCAATACGATCTGGAGAATCAAAAAGGAATTATGAAGATATGTTAATCCTATATTTGCATGTGTGCTTTTTGTGAGATTTGGTGATTACAGCTATTATGACTATAGTGGTAGTATATTTTACTGACCCATTGCATCCGGGAGGCCTGAGAAAGTCAAATTTGGCTTTTATTTCACTCAATTTGGCCATCATATGACACAATAGCAAACAAGAGTTTGAAACTCGGAGCTAGTGAACATCTTTTTGCCAGAGCATTTTTGGCCCAAACGGACCTTGCCATTACGCTCGGATGGTCCAAAAACCCCTATTCTCATATAAAATTTGTCGATTTTAGACAAATTTTATTTTTGGCAAATTTTTATTTTGCCATGAGGGGTCGTCACTATAGGCTAAATTCAGCCATTCAAAAAAAATATAACTTTTCATCATGGTGTCCGTTTTTGGCAAACAAGATATCGTTGGAAAGCTAGAGACGAGAACTTTCTATATACAGAGGCATTAAAAAGAATTATTTTCATTTTCTGCTAGATACTGCAAGTTGAAATTGTTGTTGCATTTTTCCTTCAATGGGCTATAACTTTCACTCTAGAGCTCCGTTTTTTGGGAACAAATAGGCGTTGGAAATGTATTGAAGAGCACTACACAGCTAAAAACCTATTTTTTCCAGAATTTATCACTAGTTTATTTTGTATCAGAATTTGTAATTTTGGTCATTGTGGGCCTATTGAGCATTATATCTTGGAAAAAGCTTTGTAAATTCACTAATCATAAAGTGCCAACATTGTAATATCTTGGGCGGGGGGGAGAGACGGCAGGTAATTTCTGAGACTAGTTGAAAGGGGGGGTGTCTCTTGGTGTCTCTTTTGCAGTTTGCATTATCTTTTCATTCACTCACAAACAATCTTATTTTCTACCTAAAATGGATCAATCAACAATTCCTATATTAACACCCTACAACTATTTTGATTGGAAAAGTAAAATGCCATTCTACTTGAAAAAGTATGGATTGCATAGGATAACAATGGGACTAGAAATTGAACCAAAAATTGATGCAGAAAAAACCAAAATGGTTTAATAAGTTTGATGAAGCATCGGGAACCTTATGTATGTATATCCAGATTTGCTCTTTCATGTTGAATCTTTGTCTTCACCAAAAGAAGTTTGGACAACATTGGAAAAACTCTTTGGTGCACAAGATGAACTAAGAGGTCAACAATTGGAGAATGAGCTAATAGGTTTAAGTCCTTCAAGTTTTGATACAATACAAGACTTCTTTGCCAAACAAAAAGCCATAAGATTGCAATTGAAACAATGTGGAATTGAGAAAGATGATAAACAATTGATCTTAAGTATTCTCTCTAAACTTGGTCCAAATTATTCAATCTTTGTTTCTACATTCTATGCCACTAAAAGTGACTAAGGAGCTTCCTACAAAATGCTTTCTCTTGATGTGTTTGCTAATGAACTCACAAAAGAACAGGACAAGTTGGTTCAAATGGGCACTATCGAATCTTCTAAGTCTCATACTTTGGTTGCAAGTCAAAGCACTAAAGATCAAAAAGATAATGGAAAACAAGGTAAGAAACAAAAGAATCAAGGAGAGAATGCTTTAGATGTATCTTCGCCTACTTCTAATGTAGACAATAAACCTTCTTCAAATCAAGGAAAATCTAAAGAGAAGGTAAAATGTGCTTATTATAAGAAACTTGGTCATGATGAACACAAATGTATGAAGAAACAGATTGATCACCTTGCACATATTCTTGAGAAGAGTAATAAAGGGGTCACTAAATCTCCATCTTCATCAAACCAAGAATCTGCTAAAAAATGGAAAAAGGTCATGCTAGTTATGCTTCTACAACAGACAAACATTAAGGAAAAGCTCTTTGTACTTGTATGAGTATTGGATCAAGGAGATGGCTTCTAGATTCAAGTTCTTCTCATCATATGGCTTCTTCACAGTCCATATTCTCTTCTTTTGAGCCTTGTGTTATGCCACCTATTTTGATGGGTAACAATGCATATATGAATGTAATTGGGAAGGGATTTGTTGATATAGGAGATGGTACTTTCAATGATGTATTGTGTGTACCTCATTTGCCCAATAATCTTCTTTCCATCTATCAAGTTACTCATAGTGGTGCAGAAAAGACAGTGGAATTTACTCCTGATTCAATTCTTATTAGAGATTTGGAGAGCAAAGAGATTATTGCTAATAGGATGATCGATCATGCATCTCGATTGTACACCTTTTCAGATTGCTACTGGGGTTGCTGATCATGCATCTCGGTTGTATTCCTTTTCAGATTTTGTTCCTGATGATGGCTTTGATCCTTTGGATGATGATCACACTTCTAGTGTGGATTTTGATTTTGAGGAGAATTTTGGTTACTCGAACTTGGGTATTCTCACAAGTGATACAATTCTTGAACCTTGCATTACATCTCCTACATCTATTGTTGTTACTTCATATTCTAGTGTTGCTTCTTTGAAAGTTTCGAGTGATTCTTTGCAATAGGACATACATAGTCTTTCATATTCAGCATAGGATGATCTCTTGATAGGTATTTCAGACTTGTTTATGGAGACACATATTGCAGATTTGGGAGACACTATTGATTGTATTCATCTTCTCTTTGATGAAGTTGATTCTTCTTCAGTTGTTGTGAGGGAACACTTTGACCCTCTTGTTCATTCTCTACATGATCATTCTTTACAGTTTGATATGAGTGTGGATACTTTGGATAAGAATTTGGAGACATCTTCAAGCAAGATATTTGAGTCTTTGGATGGTGTTCTACACCAGTCTCTAGGAGATTATGAGTTTTCATTTTCAGCAGTGCAGCCTAGAACGCCTGATTTGATTGTGAGAGCCTTCAACATCAACATGGGGACACTTGAGCCAAGTTCACAAAATCTATACATCTTGAGTTTTCTTCCAACATATTCCTTTTAGGAGTGGGGAGATAGCTCATATACACCTTTGGTTTTGTTTCTTCGTAAAGGGAGGAACGCTCTTCGACGATCGTGGACCATCTTCTACAATCAGTTTCGAGCATCTACCATTGGATCTCTTTGGGAGCCTTCTTGTCCCTTCAACTTCATTTATCTCTCTATTATGGGGGGTGTACTTCCTTTTTATGGGATGGGGCTTCTTCTTCTTTGGGGGGAGGCGAGGCGAGGGGGTGTGGGTACCTAACATGGCTTCATTTGTCAGAACCCATCATCTTTTGCATCCTCCTAAGCTACACTTAAGGGGGAATGTTGGTGTAGGTTTTATTTTCCTAGAGGGTTAATTTATTTTCCCTTGGTCCTGAGTTATCTTCCTACATATTCCTTTCAGGAGTGGGGAGATAGCTCGTATACACCTTTGGTTTTGTTTCTTCATAAAGGGAGGAACGTTGTTCGACGATCGTGGACCATCTTCTACAATCAGTTTCGTGCATCTACCATTGGATCTCTTTGGGGGGGCCTTCTTTGCCCTTCAACTTCATTTCTCTCTCTATTATGGGGGTGTACTTCCTTTTTGTGGGATGGGGCTTCTTCTTCTTTGGGGGGGGGGGAATTTTATATGTACATGGGTACCTAACATGGCTTCATTTGTCAAAACCCATCATCTTTTGCATCCTCCTAAGCTACGCTTAAGGGGGAATGTTGGTGTAGGTTTTCATTTTCCCTTAGTCCTAAGTTTTTCCTACACTTAATTAAGCTTTCTTAGGATAATAAAGTGAGTTTATCATTTAATAACTAGGAGATAAGTGATGTGATGTCCCCTTCCGTAAAGGGTGGAACACTTTCCACTTTTGGTGGTTAATTCTTATTGGTTGGATTTGCCACTTCCATCATCTCCATAGTTCTATATAAGCTCACTACCTAGCTTGCATTTTCATTTATACTCTTGCATTTTAGCATTGTTCCATACTTTGACATACATGCACCTTGATGCAAGCAGTCATTATTTGCAGATTTGCTTTGAGCTCCTCATGCAATCTTATCATCTTGACATTTGCACATCTCTTGGAATCTTGGGTCTATACTTGTGTTATTTTATTTACAATTTTATAGCTTATCTCTCATAGAAGATCTTGGTTATTCAAATTTCAATCTATTTCAGATTTCTAACAATATTAACATATTAATGTATTTATCACATTATTCTATGTCATGCACTAATAATTTCTAACAAGAATAACTAACGTAAAATTTGTAGTGGCTGCCATCCTACTCTACATCATTCACTATCTCAAGCTACCATCCAAGTCAATTGAATGTATTGAAAGGAAAACGCACAAGCTTCTCTACAATGGATCAGAAGAAAGGAATTAAATTTCCTTACTAAATTGGGAAATAGTTTGCTCTGCAAAAGATAAAGGTAGTGTGGGTTTACATTAGACGTTGGTCCAAAATGAAGCCTTAGGGGCAAAACTTGTGTGACATTTGTATATAAATCCTAAATCAAAATGTCCCAAAGCTCTTCAAAGAAAATACTTGGATTCTATGGAGTCAGAGAGGATCTTCACTTCAGCAATTCTCCCTAATGGATTGCACATTTGGAGCTTTATGGCTAAGAGTCGTAATTTAATAACCAATCATCTATCATGGGTGATTAATAATGGTGGAAAGGCCAATTTCAATTACTCCTCTTGGAATAGCCTCTTAAAGTTAGAGGATGTTCTTGGTTTGGAGGATATTAAATATTTTTTATCTCGAGTGGGGTAAGAAGGTTAAGGATTACATGGTAGAAATTGAAATGAATAGATTAAAGGTCTAGACTTGGAAAGATTTGAAGGATGTCAGTGCCCCGAAGGATCAGATTATTCTGCTCAAAGAGGAGCTGAAAACAAGGAAAAGTTTCTTTGAAGGGTAAGGAACATCACTTGATTTGGAGCGCAGCCAAATCTGGAATGTATTCAATGAGGTTTATCTATAAAGTAAGTGGCGTTGCAAGGGGTAAAGAAGATTGGCCCCATGGGCTCTGTTGGAGCAATCTCTACCTGCCAAAAGAAGGTGCTTTTGCCTACGTGGCTATTCAGAAAAAGATTTTGACTACTACTAGATTCAAATGGATGGATTTTTCTAAAACATCCATATGTATGATGCATGGGGAGGGCAAGGAGACAACAAATCATCTCCATTCATGCTCCTTTGCAAGCAAATGTTCGCAATCGTTGTGTGCTTATGTGCTAGGATGGGTTGGAGTAGTGCATTACCACAAGATCTTTAAGATTTTCAATCGTGGTCGTTAATTTAGAGATCCTGAATGTTCTCAGCTTTGTGGGTTCTTGCATCATCTTTGTTGATCTAGGAGATTTGGAAGAAGAGGAATCAAAGAAATTTTCAAGATAAGAGGTTGGAAATGGAAGTTTTTATCAGCAAATGGAAGTTGCTTTGCGAAAAAATAGCAATGGATAGAGTTCTTCACCAGTCTTAAAGAGGCATGTGGTTTTCTTGTTGGGTTGTTGAGATCCTTAAGAATTGAAAGCGTCTTTGGATTCCCCACCCCATACTATTAAATATTAAATGTAATATTAATGGTCATCTTAGCTTTATTTAGTCTTTAGTTAGTCGTAAGTTAACTTAGACTAAACTTTAGTACGCTTTAGTTAACATTTCGTTAACTCTTTCAGTTAACTAAATCTTCTCCCTAATTTGTAGGGTTTGTAAAGTCTATAAGAGCAAGTGTCTTCTTTAATAAAATTCATCTCATTATTTGCTAAATCAACATAGTATCAAAGCAGATTAGTGAGATCTAAATTCTGGGAATTCTTTCAAAGTTTTTTGAAAATAAAAAAATTTGTGGGGCTTTTCTGATCAATTTCTAGCCTTTCTAAAAAAAAATTTAAAACCCCTATTTTAGAAAATCGAGGTTTTTTGGCCAACGAATTTTTTTGGGCGGATTGTTTTTCTGCTAAATCGAGGGTTTCAGAGCAGGTTCAAGGGTTTTAGGCGCGGTGATTTTTGAAGGAATAGCAGAAGATTTTCGACGTATGATTTTTCCGAGTTTTTCAACAGATTTTGTGGGTTTTTACCTACATTTTTTTCTACTACCCTGCGACCCTGCAAACACGGCCACGATTTTCCCACATACGTTTTCATTCTACGGACAATTTTTTTTTTCTGGGCATCTGTTTTTTGGTCGTTTCTTCTGGAAACCGCACAACTTCATTGTCATGCTTATGCCACGATTTTTTGAAGTATCTGGGCGCACGTTTTTCATTTCTTTTGGCTGGGATTTTTAAGTATCTTTTTTGGGCACAATTTTGTTCTGTATCAAATTGCGATTTTGTGAAGACTTTGGAGCTGCCATTTTGAGCTCGTGTGGTCGCATTTTTCACCTTTTACTAAGCGTGTTTTACTGGGCGTATTTTTGCATTCTGTGGGCTGCGTTTTTTCTCAATTGCAAGCGCACAATTTGGTGCCTCTTTGAGCACTTTTTTTTGTGGAAGCATTCTCTTTTTTGCCTGTGTTTTCCAGATTTTTCTAACAATCGTGGGTCATTTTCAATATTTTTGGGTGTTGCGGCTAGGGTTATTGAAAAACCCTTTATTTTTGTGGCTGAAAAAAAAATTTGGTTCCAGATTCTTTCTGGGTTTTTTGAGAGGATTTCTGGGTAGGCATCTGATTTTTCTAGGTGTCTTGAAATCCGTGCCTTGAAATTAGTGCACGCTTTTTTGAGGTGATGGCAACTTCAAAAAAAAAATTGGAGCCAATTTTGACAAAAATTCTACGAAGAATGAAATTTCTATATAGAGTTTTCAAAAAAATTCTTCAAAAATTTACACAGAATTTTGAAAATCTTATAGATTATGGGCCTCTTTTTCAGACGATTTTTGAAAAATCGGAGTTGTGCCAGCTGATTGTCCAGGTTTTTGCCAACTGATCATAGAAGTTACCTCTTTTTTTGTGCTTTGGAAAACGGGAGGGATGGCGTCTTTGTCCAATATTATGTTGGAAAGTTCACAGAGGTTCAATGGAAAGAATTACAACACATGGAAGCAGAGGATGCTTACCATCTTTGAGTACCAGTATCTAGATGAGCTTGTTCTTGGTACAGAAGTTCGTCCCATTGCTGTTGGGAAGGATAAGGACAAGTATGATGGAAGTAATAGGGAGGCAATCATGCTTCTTAAATTATCTATCGTCGATGAGATGTTACCAGAAATACCATCTAGTAAATCTACTACGGAGATCTGGAAGCATTTGAAAGATCTTCATGAGACCTCAGACAAGGAAAGGGCTTTCTTTATGAAGAATATGCTCTTTTCTATTATGATGGATGACCAAGTGTCTTTGCAGGAGCACGTGATGAAAGTAAAAAATATTCGCAATCAATTGGAGGCCATTAGTCATAAGATAGAAGAGGAGGATGTGGTGGTGATCACTTTGAAAAGTTTGCAACGTTCCTACGAGCACTTCATCGAAACACTCAACATTACATCCACCAATGTTGACTTGAAGTTTGATGAAATGTGCAACAAGCTTTTGCAGCAGGATCGGTGGAAGAAGCAGTTTGGGAGCAGCAATGAGTCTCCAAGTGTTGAGCAAGCATTTACTACCAAGGATGTTGGCAAAGGCAAGTCCACTCAACAGAAAGGATGAGGCGATTCGGAGGAGGGCTCCAAGAAGTCTTTTACTTTCCATTACTATGGGAAGATTGGTCATATACAAAGGTATTGCAGAAAGCGGTTAGTTGATGAGAAGTCCAACCAAGAAGCATCTCAGCAGAGTGCTCACGTAGTGGAGTAGACTGAGTAGGAGTCTACACACTTTGCATTTTGATGACCATCACAATATGGGTAGACTTAGTTTTTTGTTTGTACGATGACCATTAAGAGAGGGTATTAAATATTAAATGTAATATTAATGGTCATCTTAGCTTTATTTAGTCTTTAGTTAGTCGTAAGTTAACTTGCAGTTAACTTAGACTAAGCATTAGTTCGCTTTAGTTAACGTTTAGTTCGCTTTAGTTAACGTTTAGTTAACTCTTTCAGTTTAGTTTTAGTTTGCTTTTAGTTATGTTTAGTTAACTCTTTCAGTTAACTAAATCTTCTCCCTAATTTGTAGGGTTTGTAAAGTCTATAAGAGCAAGGCTCTTCTTTAATAAAATTCATCTCATTATTTGCCATTTGGTAAATCAACACATACAAGCCTTATGTCTTCTAAGAATGAGACAAGGTGGATCCTCCAAAGCCTTCTCATGCAAAATTTGATTTTGATGGGGCGTCACATGGAAACCCAAGCAAATCAACGATTGGGTGTATAATTTGAAATGAGATTAGCAATTTGGTGGTAGCAAGGGTAAAGAAATTGTTGGACGGAACCAACATTGAAGTGAAAGCTCAAGTAGTTATGTTTGACCTTAGTCTCTATCATCTCTAGAACATCATAAGCAATAAATTTAGGGCAACTCCAAGTAATAATTCATACTCTATAGTTGAGGATTTCTCAAAATAGCAAATTAGCAAATATTTTAGCATTGGCTTAGGATTTGCCTAAAGGGCTGGTATACTTCTCTATTAGTCACATATATAGAGAAGCCAATAAGGCTACAAACCTCTTGGCAAATAATGTGCTTGGTGGTTTGGAGGATGCAAAATAAGTGCAAAGATAGAGTCATGGCATAGCTTAAGAGAATTTATATAAGAAAGGTGATTTTCTCGTTTCTTAATTTTCTTTAGAGGCTTTATGTGGGGTATCGATGGGGTTTTGTAGCGTGTATGTGCTAAGAAAGTTCTTAAGCAAGTTTTCATGGGGAATTTGGATAGTACACTAAGCTTTGCAACTAGTGGGGTTGGTCTACTTGCTCTCGTTGTTGTTCCTTTGGTGGTTGAAGGTGTTGTGTTGGGTCCTTGGCATACATTTGTGCTCCCTAAAAAGCATGAGGAGGTTGGAGTTGGTCCAATTTTCATGAGGCCTTTTTCCTTTTGCACACCTTTTGCAACCTGAATTGTCATTCTAATCTATCGATGATGTGGTTTGTTTCTTGGTTAGTTTTGGGCTCTAATTTGTTGTATTCTTGGTTTTGATGGTAGGATCCTCTTGCATGAGCTCCTTCTTTGTTGGTTTCTTTGTTCTCTGGCTCCTATGCTAACTAGTTGAAGTCTAAGGGCCTTTGTATTTTTTCCATGATGTTCTTGGATGTAACTTTGTTTAAATTAATCAAGGGTATTGTCCCACCTAAAAACCATCTTACATATCAAAAAAACTAAACTATAAGTTAGAAATAAAGAGCAAGTTGGTGGCTATAGCTTGAACCCTAATATGATCAATTCAAATTTTTATAAAAGTTTCCCTAACACTATGGTTGGTGTGGTATCCCTATAATTCTTGTCTTCTTTGACACCAAATCCTCACTATTTATGACCAAATCTTCATTCACTAAAGAATGAACAATTAATCTAGGGAATCTATCTAGTCTAAATGATGTGGTCTACATGGTTAAAGATAGGAATATCATCATTCTTTTTATTCTCAAAAAAAATGTCATTTTCGACATGGGGGGATGAGACATCACACCACCACCTGCAAGAGGGAACATCCCAAGGACTCCTTGTCATCCCGAAGACAACCAAGGAACAACTAGGGGTCATCCCTCAATTGTCTTAGGGAGAGAAAAAAAAAGCCACCCCACAGTAAAAACTTATTCATTTGATCTCTTTAAAAACACTGTAAAAATTCATACACCTCTATTCCAGCAACCAAGCATGTAAATATTACCCCAATTATCTTGGGGACGCGAGAAAGTCCCCCTTGCACAAAAAACATGTCATTTAAATATATTTTTTAAAACAATTATAATAAAATTTTGTTAATGAAAATGTATATGCCTCTATCTTGTTATCAAATCACATAAACATTTACTAATTCCATCGTCTTAAGCTTTAATCTCAAATTGGGGCAATTCTAGAATTTTGTCAACAAAGCATGTAAATATTTGTTGAAATATGCCATAGGATTTAAATACTCAATCCCCCTCATAATAGTATAATACTATGCGTTTCTAACTAGAAATTAAATCATTACCCAAATGAGGGTGTGAAGCACTTGTAAGCATGAGAATTAGAACTAGACTAAGAATTAAAAAACAATATTTAAAAATTATTTGTTCCAACACCAGTGCAAACCTCCGATAGAGTGTGAAGTGGATATGCTCTTGATTTAATAACCAAATGTCTGTTGCTCCTTGGTCAACATCTACTTGCTCAAAACCGAAATCGAGAATCCTAAAAAATAAGAAATCTCATTTCAATTTATAGAATTTTGATGAGACAAACGAATGGCTAGGATTCAATCTTAGATCAAGAAAGGTGGAATACATGTGGAGAGATGGCAGCTAATATTAGCTTATTACCTCATTTATTTCTTTAATGGAAATATTTATTTATTTTGATCGATGAGTGAATTATTATTTTGAATATTTGTGGGAACCCGGAAAATTGTTTCTTTAAGCTAATTAAATAATAAAGGTTATTTAATAAATTTAATTTTAATAAAGTGGATGAATTAATGTAAAATGAATTATTTTAATGAATGGGTTTTGTTCGGTGTCGAGATGGGATGATAGTATGGAAATGAGCATATGGGAAATTTCAATGTCCAGAGCATTAAACCAAGAGAGTGCTTCCCATGGTCAGCTGTTTGTTTTCTGCCAGTAGATAAAGAATTAGCACAGATAGGTACGATAAGCTCTTTCAGAATTAATCAGGATACATTGATACAAGGATGACCAACCCTCTCAAAATTAACCTGGATACAGGTCAAATCAGCTCTCTCATTTTTATCCATTATCCCACCAAATGCATCACTAACCCTATGAAGGGGAATGTCTCCAGCTCTGAATATCCACATCATGAAGAAAGAACTCAGGGGAATAACATTCAATGAGATGTATATTCCTTCCAAATAGTCGTTCCTGCTGTATAACATTGATGAGAGACAAATAAGTCCCTTTACTTCTTTTGTTTTAAATAATAATGAATTATAGGAAAAAGTTTCCACCTAGATGGACACAACTGTCCTCATAATGGCAGCAAACTGAATCCTTACAAGGTTTCAGCACCCATGTTAAATATGTCAACTAAATTCCAATTAGGTTATGAAACCAAACTTTCTAGTTTGGATTTTTTGGACATGATTTGCTGACAGAATTTTTAAGTTCTTGTACATTTTTATTAACTAATTTAATTCTAACTTAATATCAATTAGCCATACCAAACCCAGGAAGAAAACGGGTAAACTGTCAAACTCATCGAACTGGCAGCATAGATATAGTGTTTATGATTATCATTATTAGTCTTTTAGATAGCTTATGGAATCAATGGATTGTTATTATACTTACTCTTTAAAACTCAGCTTCTTTTGATTTGTTTGTGTTTTTTAGGTATTTTAATTTATTTATTTTTAAAATTCAAATATTGATTTTTATATACTATTTTAAATTTTAATAGTTGTCATCCCAATGTTCCCAAAATCCTGTAAATTTTTATGGTCCCAAAGCCCCATCTCTCGTCCCCGAAACTCAAAGAAATTGGGCATCCTACACCACTATTATTTGTTGAGATTGTAGGATTACTCGATACTTTTTCTTAAGGTATTCTCCACAGCTACCTATTGTTCAGACTATTCTCTACATTATGTTACTTTTGAGATCCTCTGTGTTTTTTCAGGCATTCTCCGCAGCTAGTAGTTTTTGATATTATTCCCCATATCATGTTTGGCTATTAATGTCCTCCATATTTCTGGTTTATAGGGTAACGTCCAGGAAACCTACATGATTGCTTGCAAATCTTGTAGAAATCACAATTCATGAGTCCAACCCATGTCTAGATAGAATTGTGCAGATGATTCTCTATTTTCCTCCTAGGCCATTCCCCATGTATTTGTATGTCAATATTGAGTACAGCTACATGGTGGAGGTGGGAAAATCTATTAATCATCCTCGGTTTGTGAGGACACTGCATGCGTTATTGATGAATTTATCTCCACTAATGATGCTGAAGTTCTCTTTACTTGTACTTAGGTGCTACTGTTGATCTGACAGCATTTGCAAACATTTCATTATTATGTTCTGAACTGAATGATCTGGATATGTTAAGGAATATAGCTAATGGTACCAGATGGCATGTTCTTGTGTTATCAGTCTTGTATCTAATAATTAAATAAACAATGCTTCTTAATATCTATGTACGCATTACTGAAATAATATTTCTGGAAGAAAAGAAAAAAATCTATTAAGGCATACAGAGTGTACTTGCGTTTATCATAAAGCATGGCATCTTTTAGTACACCAAATACTAATAGTTATTAATGATGATTCATAACCATGCATAAATATCCAAATTTGTGAATCTATTCTTATCAGAATACAGAATCACGAGACCTTAGAAGCAAAGCCATCTCCTTTAATGTCCGTGTATTTGCTTTTCTTTTCATTTCAGCAAGCTCCGGTACATCATTTATGTGTTTTTTCGAGTACACACATAGAAGATTCCTGAAAGTGCATTTGAAAACCTCTGATCAATTTTTTCCTGGAATATAACCTCAAAGCTACTCAGCAGTTGACTTTTCCTGTAAAAGTTTTTATTTAAAAAAAATTATATCGAATCACATTTAGAAGATGGAAATATACCTTCCCATACTGAAAGGCTTACAAACTGGATCCAGTACCACCCTATCTCCTGCTATATATGTCTATGCAAAGAGAGCACCCAAGAATATGACTACTATTAGTAATGGGAGGTTACGCTACCATGAACCATAAATTGAAGAATAAACATCATTCAAAATCAAATACCTAGTACCACGTAGTTAATCCTGCATCTAAGAAGAATTGACTTACTATCCTCTCTGCAATTAATGGGTTTGTTGTTTCCAGCATTAGTGCAATAACAGCAGGATCTGCTTCAGATTGATGATTTGAAATCAATACAATATTATGACCCTGCATGATAAGATGAAAATTTTGTATAGCATGCCCCCAGTCTATCTTTAAAAATTATCATGGTAGACATTTTAATTGTAGATACAAGTAAAAATAAAATTGAGCAGTTCAAAATCAGTCTCTAGACATTTTCTTGTATTGCAGCCTTCTGTGAAAGCATATTTTTAGACGTAATAAGAAACAACATACTGCAGAATCTGCCAAATGGTTTTGTCCAAAGGCTCAATTTAGGTAGTATATAGAAATCATCCCCAACATCTATATTCTTTTGAAATAGAAAAAAACCTCGTAACTGATTACCTGCATTAGGAGTTTTTCCATCTCATGAAAAACTGCTAAATTTCCAACATACGAGTTCCTAAAACAAATAAAAATCAAATGACAGATCAAATATTAATAATTATAATATATGTATATAATAATAATACATCTGTAATATTCTATTTTGCTAATGAAACCATAGCAGTACATTCCAATCATGCAATCTTAAAACACTTCTATGTGCCTCAAACCTGCTACCCAAGCATATAGTTGACAATATAATCCAAAAATAATAATAGTGATTGGAAAGCAGATGGTCCCATGTGTAGATTCATGCAGTTCCATCTTTTCTTTAAGTTTCTATAGAGAACCTAGTAATTCCACTATTACCCACAGGGTTCTTACCAGATTTTACAAGGCATTATTGAACATTGGAATACAGTGTACCATAAAATTATAAATAGGTTTCTAGATACCATGCAATTATATGTGACTTATCTTATTTCGCCAACGCCTATGGTATTTAAGATCTATCCCACCCTAAAAAAGATTTGGCATTCTTGAAAAGCACGACTTTTTCTTTCATATTTTTTAACATTCAGAGAAAAAACTTTTCTTTTGAAGAAATGTTCCTTACCCTACATTGAGAAACATAATAATTACTCCAACAGGACAATGGGAATGCAAGGAATATTTTGCCATATAAATAGAAAAACACTAACACCTGAACCTTCACCCTAAGGGACAAATAATCATCTTTACAAAAGAAAACAAACAGGCATGGTTTTGACAAGCACAGCTCCCCTGCTTAAAATAGCCCAATTCCCCTAAGCTAAGCAAGGATATGTCCTTGTGAAAAGTCGCCTTACACATTGTCCTCCAGAAGAAACCAATGGCAGTCAGCCATATAGCAAGCCACAATGTTTTGCAACTATCCCTGATCATCCAAGTGTCACCTGTATTGTAAGCCATAAAGATGACACTAAGAGAGGAGTAATGAATTCAGCTGTAAACATGTCCAATAACTCCTTGAAAATGTACATCTATGACATGGCAAACTCAGAACTCACTCCCACATAAAATGCAAGAAAAACCTGGGCCATATGCATTTTTCTCCAAACAATGAAATAATTTTCATATTTTTGTTTCTCAACATTTTGTCTTCTTCTTGATGTTCATCAACAATAAGACATCACAAATGTGGTAATACAATCAACTCTTTACCACTACCTAGCCAACACAGTTATATATCAGAAGAAATACTTTACAGTCAGCATTTGCCACTTGTATTCATCTAAATCCATATTGTCTATTAGAGACCACTTCCAAACATCCAATAACAGTACATATAACAGGCATCTTTCAAAGGACAATCCTGGAATGAGTCTAATGATGTATAAATGCCCAATAACAATCCTCGTAGGACAATTTGCAGGCATTCAATTAAAATCGTCTTGAAGAGTTATTAATATCTGAACCTTTCCATTTACAAACCCCAAAAACCAAGAAAATTTACAAATGCCACTTTAATGACCAATAATTCTTAATAGAACAACTCATGCACATCCAATAGTAGGACGATTTATAATAATATTTTGTTTAAAGTTTCCTCGTAGCTTTCCTCTAGCATATCTGGAACCTCTTTAGATGCTCCATCCAGCTGTCATCACTCCCATACAGGTAGAATTGTGTATGTCCATCAAACTATCATCTTTCCCATAGAGTTAGAGCTAAATTCATTTAGAAATCTTTTCTTGCTGAGCAATCCAATTCCCCTAACGAGCCTAACATATAGACAACCTCCCTTACATTCAAAAATTTACTCAAGGATGTCATGTTTTAGTCTCAGCAATCAAAATAACCTTATTGTTCAATTGTCAAAACTGCATAGTTAATAGAAAAAAAAATTCAATGGAAAAAGCATGAGGAAAATTAATCCACCTCTATATTATTAGGGGTGATCAAATACTGCTTAAATCTACGATCAAAAACCCTCCTATGAGATACAGACAATCCTATCACATAAAAACCAAGAACTAAAACCTTCTTTAGAATCACAACAACGATACCTGAAATCAATCAATGGCCGAATGTAATTTTGTCCAAACATGTAGTAATCAAAAGGCTCCCGTATTGCTCTGTGATAATTAGAAAATGTGAAAGGATCCTGAAATAAAGGAAGAAATAGAAGAAATTATGCATATGTTCAAATGAGTAATATAGTGTAACGTGTTAATTGTTTTTTCTTTGCATCATTTAAGAACTAAAGCATAAAAATTGCATTGAGAAGATTTGAAGCAGCAAACCTCAAACTGTAAGAGAATCCGGTCAAAAGCTGTTGCCATGTTTGAAAGGACTATTTCTTTTGCATTGGGATTCCCACTCTGAAAAACCTGACAAAGGCAATCCAATTACATGACCATCAGAAAGAGACAAAATTGTCACTTTAAAGAGAGGAAACAACAAACACTCTGTTAAAATTCCATTCCTGCCTCAAAATCTGCTGCTTTGCAAGAAAGAAAGGTACTCCAGGCAATTCCAAAGCAATAATTTCATATTTTATTATTAAACATCAATATAAAGACCTTTGTTTTGTTGCTCTTATGGGAACTTTTTAACTGGGAATGAAACTATTTCAACATTTAGAAAACCATGTTTGACAAATATAAAAGGTATTGGAAATGCAAACTTACAAACTATTTGCAAAAATGCTTTTACATTTTAAGATAGAGAAATTTCATTCTGTGGACTTGCTTTAGTGGCAAAGATAAAGCAATGTCACAAGAAGGTAAAGATTCAACCCCCACCGAGGCTAACTGCCCCACATTCATGCAGATCCTTGTTAATAGGAGTGAAGAATGGTTGGAACCAGGTGCAAGACCTGGACAAATTTGACAGCAAAGTTTGCCCTCCCTCCATAGCCCCATGTGCAAATGGATATCTGAACCCAATGGTTCCAAGGATTTTCTTTCATGCTTGGGTGAATTCCAGCAAGAGAGGTTGCTAGGGATATTTTTATCTTAAACAAAAAATAATATAGGCAAACTGAAAAATAGTGTGTCAGCATTCAAATATCAAAAAATAAAGAGATAAAACTTGAAATAGGTTATAAAATAATAAAACATTGTATAATATGCAAAATATGAAATGCTACAATTGGTATTTGCTAATGATTTTGAGAAATATTGATGAAGATTATAAAAGCCAACCAAAAGATGACAAAAACAGATGTGTTTGTCAAAAATGAAAAGTCGGTTCACCCTTGGCCTCATCCTATGTGCAAGGTTCAAAGTTTTGGAGATATGCACAATTTTTGCAGATGACAGATAGATTAGGATAAAGGAAACTTATGGTTATGTATTCAGAAAACTTAAAAAAACCACTTAAGGATTTTGTGGTGTAAGTTGACCTCCTTACACATTTCATTTTTTTTGTCAGTTATATGTTGATGATAAAGGCAACTGCTTTTAAGAATAAGGAGGGGCATGATGCCTTTAAAGGCTCATTAGGTGCACCAAAGCAAAGGCCCTCAACCCCCGACATATCCTCTTCCACATTCAAATCATCCCCTTTAATGACCTTACCCTTACCCTCATTATTCTTCTTGTTGCATTTCCCTTTCTAATATAAATCTTTTGACTCAAGTACCCAACCCTTCCTCTTTCTTTCAGTTTTCCTGCTTCAATCATGGACATCCACATTACAACCAGAATCCTCTGATATATCTGGGGCAGAGACAAAAGAAGCAAAGGAATCCAAAGAAGACGAATTAGGAGAAGAGGAAAGGATCAAATCCTGAGAGGGGGAGGTGGACAATGTCTTTTCTTGCAATGAAGGGGGATAAAGGAAGACAAGGGGTAGAATGCTTACAAGAACAAATACGGGAGGAAGAAGATTATTTATTTATCATTAATTTATTTTATATTTATATATTAAATTAATGTTAATATATATATTTTTTTATATATTTATGTTTTTATTATAATTATTTATATATTTTTTTAATTTTGTATAAATATTATATAGCCAAACACAATGATACCAAACCAGGGGGGAAAAATCAATGAACACCCAAACCCAAACCCTAAACTCGAACCAACGACATAGTTCCTAAGTTGGTGCTAATCAACCAATGACTAATACATCTATAATATATCTAACACTCATGACAAGGCCATCATCAACTTGTGTATAGAGAAGAAATGGTAAATGTTATGGAAGTGTCAAGGATCTTTGTGAAGTAAGAGTATGTGACTGTTGAACCATAGCATAGTAGGAGACACAACAAGATGGAAGCACCTATCATGTCCCCAATTTGGAGCAATAAGGAGATTTTATTAAATTAATTACTTACAAGGTTATTAAAAAAATAAATATTAAAAAGTAACCTTATATTTAATTAATTAAATATTAAAGTGACTACAAATAAAATAATATCAAAAAGTCACTTAAAAGAATAAAATAATAATTTATTCTAAAAGCTTCTTGAAATCTCTTGTAAATTCTTTATAAGAAGCTTTTGGAGGGCATTTGAGATTATCCTGGAGTCAATTACATTTTCTGAATATTGGAGAGCTTGAATGCTTAGCTAGAGAAGTCAAATTCTCTTATGTTGCTGGTTTCAGTTGTGCAACACCAACCCTAGCTAGTCAAGCGTGGAAGTTATCTGAGACTTTCACATTGATGCAAAATTTAGTGGCTTCAGAGCCAAATTTTGAGAATTAGAGGAGCATCGAATTTCTTCTTGGTTGCAGATTTGGAAAAGCATTTTTCATCAGTTCATGGGGGTCGAATTAGTCTAGAAAGAATTCGATTCTGAGGAGATATTTTTCTGATTTTATGTTGCAAGTTTATCAGTTCCAAATATCCATTGCCAAGGGACGATTTTGTTGATACTAGGAGATATTAATTTCTGCTATCATCAAGCAAGCTGGGCGCACCAAATACCAGGGGCAATTTCATGTTTGAGAGCTAAGGAAAAATCAGATAAAATTCATACAAGTTCATGGCCCTTCAAGGAGAGTGGGCACTGCATTTAGGAGCTGGTTGGCATCACTTTCTAGGAGATTCGAATGTTCTTTTTGAGGCTGCAAAATATTCCAGGTTCCATCGATTTAGATATTGCATTTCAAGTTTAGAGTTTGCATTGTTATAATCAGCTCGAGGCTGCCTTCTATTTGTAATCATTTCATATACTTCAGATTTGCAATTAGTATTTGTATGCCAAGAGTCTTGGCTGAATCATATTTAGTTGGCATTCCATTTGTAAACATTTATATACATTGCAATACATATTGGAGATATAAGGGATTCATGGCAATTGTTTGTTTTAATGTCAAGGCTGATTGCACAACAATTGTTTGATAAAATGTCTCTCATACTTCATTGCATAGTATTACTTCATAGGTTGAATGCCAAATGTTTGTAGAAATGCCTCTTGGCTGTAGATGTGCATTTCATATCAGAATTTCATGTATTTGCATTTGAAAAAGAACAAAAAGAAGTTGCATATCATTCTAGTCTTTCATTTAGTTACTTTGCAATCATTTTTATGCTTCAAACTATCATTGGCATCAAAACCAAACCACTTCAAGCAAACTGAAACAAAACATCAGCAAATTGGAGGTTGCAAGCAAAGTGTTTGTCAAAATCCCAAAGGTAGAAAATCAGTGTTTTTGGATCAGATTTGGCAAGGCACTTTACAGTGGTATCAGAGCAAGTTTTCCTGCCAGCTTGTTGGGCGATGAGCAAAGAATCTTCAGCCATTCTGAATAGCAGCCCATTTGATATTGCTTACAGCATATTGAAGAGGGGTTTGAGTCCATTTGAACTCATGGAACAAAGTAGTACTCAGCACATGCTTAGTGATCTTGCAAAAGGACAGCAAGAGTTGATGGAAGAGTTGGTTAGAGGAAGGGAAGAAGCAGCTAAGCAAGAGAAGAATTATCACAAATTCTTAGACAGCTTGTGAACAATGGAAACAATGGAAATAATGGGAACAACAATAGGACCAAGGGACAGAATGGACAGAATGGAAGGCAAGACAACAATGACATAGCTCAAAGTAATGTTAGAGCAGCATGTAGAACAACTCCGAGGCCTCTTATGCCTCAATTCTTGAGGGAACCAGCTGCTGCAAATCAGGAGCAGCAAGAACAAGAAAATTGTGATGACTATTTGAGGGAATATAACTCTTTGGGAGATGAGTTCCATGCTGCCATGACACTAGTAGACTTTTGCAACCTCAAAATGAGAAATAGACCTAGAAACAACAATTGGGGTGCAGAAAATCAAAATTTGCAGCAAAAGGTAGGGAAGCTTACTATACCTGCCTATGATGGTTCTAGCAAATGCACAGCTAGAGCATGGGTTCAAAAGTTGGATACCTACTTCCAACTTAATCCTACGATGGAGACTGAGGCCATCAAATATGCCACCTTGCATTTGGATGGAGAGGCACATAAATGGTGGTACCATGGGCTTGTCACTTTGGGACATGCCAACATCACATCCTAAGATGGCAACCATTTAATATTATAAACCACATTTTATTAATTGGTAAAATTAGCAATGTCTCCTGTAGTTTATTAAAGATTTTTTTTTAATTGGTAAGGAAGCACGAAAAGGAAAAACTTATTCCACATCAATTCTTATAGTCTCTTACAGTTTATTAACTAGTGATATTGTTTTTTATTCTAGTTAAGTATCTAGTTAAATTGTACACATTTTGGTAATTATGAACCAAAATGGATTCAAACTATTTAATCCTAAGTTTACAGTGAAATCTGCTATAACAAGCACAGAAAAATACCAGTTCCAAAAGCCTCATTCAACCAATTGAATGAAGTATGGATTGTGCAACAAGAAATGGACAACTACAATGGAGTCAAATTTTAAATGTGTTGTTTCATTTCCTGAATACAATATTAGTCACAACATTTCAAAGTTCAAGAATACTTTGTAATAAATCCACTACTTTAACTGGTACAGTAGTTTGAAGTACTTGCCTTGTAATATTTGTACAAAACTGTGATTGATTTTATCACACTTGCATTTGCTTTTGAGTGGCATCATTATTAGCCATAGCATTCTCCACTATGTTACCCCAAGTTTTCGGGACGGGAGCAGCAAGGGATGGGGGGACGTGTTTCAAGGTCCTCGATTTTTCAAGTCATTTTTGGGGACGACAAAGGACAGCTATATAAAAAATAGGGAAAATTTAAAATATGTAGGGAAATTTTAAATATTCATATAACATTAATAAAGAATTCATATATAATTATAGAACCTTAATACATAACATTTGTGTTAAATTGAGATCTCAAATAATAGTCAAAGCAAGGAAACATAGGGACACGTCCCCTACCCTTTTGCCCCCCGTACCCGTACCAAGGACGTTTCAGGGACGGGGGACGCCTTGGGGTCGTTTTTCAGGCATCCCCAAAAAGATTCATTTTTTTCAAAATGTCCCCAATTGGCGAGGACGTCTCGGGGACGACCCACCGACCCATCGACGGTTAGGGGACATCCCAACCGTCCTGGGGACAGCCAGCTGTCCCCTTTTTTCCAGCAAGTTTTTACAAAAAAAATTAAAAAAATCTCTAAAATTAAAAATGCTTATTTTTTATTGTTTCTAAGTGGACCCCACACCCTCCCAAGCCTAAAATGAAACATAAAACTTGCTTTCAAAGCCATTTGAGTTAATTTTTAAACTCCAAAAAAAAGTTGCAGCTAAGAGGCAAGTGAGCAAGAGAAAAATTGGCAGTGACTCTGACTCTGACTCTAATTTTGATGCAATGTTGGCAAATGTCAAGTAGAAGCAGCCATCATACTTTCTATTACTATGGTTTGGACATTTGTGACTTTGTCATTTTGACATTTGTAGTGCAAACTTGTATCCTTTGGGAAATTTATTTTTAAAATTTTATATCATATGCACATTGATTGTTTGACATGAGTTATGGAAGCAAATGAGTAGTTGTAGTATTAATTTGTTCGACTCTATGATGTATATGTCAATATGATTGGTGATTACATTTGCAACTTTATCAATGTTCATTGTTATGATTATCATTACTCATATGAATATCTGAAATCTTCCTATATTTTTAATATATATATATATATAGCCGTCCCCCCGTCCCCAAAAATCCCCTAAAAAAATGCCGTCCCCGAAACACGTCCCATTGTCCCCCCATACTGGAAACTTGGTGGAACATAGAGTCAAAGTCAAACAAATTACCAATCTAGTTACTTTATATTCATCATACTTGGTAAAATGATGCTTAAAGTTGACAGATATTTCATTATCTTGTCAAACAATTGTTGTAACATGCTTTGTGTAATTATCATTGGGCGAAATGCAAACAAATTCCAAGATATTCTAGTTGGTATAAAATTACAATCATATAAATTCCATTCACATTCAAATTTATATAGTTAGTTTTAGTGTTTGTCCAAGTTATCCAAGGCACCAAGCTATAGTTTACTGTGTAGAGAGGTGGAAATTATTCGTAGACCTTTAGCTTCATATCAGCAGTCCCAACAGTTTTAAGAGCAGTACCTGTTCAAGTTTCAGATTGAATTCATATTGGTTAACCAATAGATCCATAAAATTGCTCAAGGGTGGATTCGTTGTATATAAAGGAAATAATATTGTTGTACTAGAAGTTTACTGCCATAGGAACCTTTAGTTCAGTTTGGGATCAAAATATTATAGCTTTAAAAACAGTACAGACTGCTGCATATAGGTTCTTAGTACATGTTCAGCCTATATTGCTCCAGTTGTGAATCACAGGTTGTTATTGTAAGTTCATTTGCTATAGAGTTAATTTAGTACTCCTTTAAGTGTTTCTATTAACAATAAGTCAATCATTCACCTTCATAAACACTGTTTTTTTTAAATTGCATTGGAATGGTTTGGGGACATCATAGACGTCCCCGTTGTCCTCAGGGACAACTGGCCACCCCTTTGCAGTTCATCGTCATCCTCGAGTTTCCACAATGTTTTCGGCAATTTTGAAAATTTTGAGGACATCCCCAACGCATCCCCCAATCCCTAGGATGTCCCCAAAACAGGGATGCATCAAAAAGGGCACAATAAACATCCCCAGGTTTCCTTGATTCTCCACTTTGGCTCTTGCATCATGAAGTTTTTATTTTTTTTGTATGTGGCCTTGACTACACCACCTTTGCTTGTGCTCAAGTAAAGGCCAATTGTTCATTATACCTTTCTACATCAATCATTGACATTGGCCATTTGCTTTGGACATCCATTGTCTTCATGGTCTCCAGGTTCACACCATTTGCATAGTAATCATGTTATCCTCTAGTTATTATAGCATTTTTTTGCAAAGTTTCACCATTCATCAGATTGCCAACATTGTACAAAGGGACAACTTTTAGAGTAGTATTGTACTTGACTCCGATCTCCCCCTCTTAGATTTCAACAACTCCCTGAAGATGCATTATTATTCTAGACTTTAGTGGAGTGTTGAGTGGATTGGACTTCTCTCCTTATGTGAAGAGCACTTGTTTCCTTTTACTCTTAATATTGTATAGGCTCTCTTTGATCAAGATGGCCCATAACCTAACAAATATCACAACATTTTCTAGAACAATTATTTTTTGTGACTTACATTCCATGCACCAAAGTTCTTTGTTTTATTGGTTTCATTTTCTACCTTTAGTTCCTTCATGATCAACATCATCTCTTCTCAAGGCTTGTATTGTTCCAGAATTGTTTTTGCTATTGTCATCTAAACTCTAATCTTCCTCTATTTTTTTTACAACAAGAGGACATTTGTCCTCACTGCCTATGTCTATTGCTTGATTGTAGGCATTTGCATAAGAAGAGGGTGGTACTACCTTCATCTTTTCCATAGTAAAGGAATGAGACCTTCAAAGAACCATCTCTTCTTGAAGTTGTTAATTGGTTCCTTTTCTAGCTTTACTAGGAGTTCCTTGAGCCTGCAATTATAGACTCTAACATTCTCATGTTTTCCTTGCTTCGTATTGTATATTTCAGCTACAATTTCATTATCATCCCTAATAGCTTGAACTCTTCTTCAAAAGTTTTCATCAATCTTCCCCATGGCTCCTAAAGGCTGGTTTAGTTTTGGTATACTGATCAAATGGAAATAACCCCTTAAGGTGGCTAGGAAGGATCAAAACCTGTACACTCTATCATCTTAGTTGTTTGCTGCCCATATTGTTTCACAGATCTTCCAATCGCTGACTGAATTCTCTAATCTATTATTAGTGAATTTGGGAAGTTTATGCCTCGACACTGGGATTTGATGGGTGAATCTCTATTTTTCTATTCTAATGCAACCTTAATGCCTAGACCATACTCACCACAAATTTTTGATTCAAATGCTTTGATGCTTCTCTTGCGTTCTCGACCATGTGAGAATCCTCAACTTATCCTCCTTTAGCATTTTGCACACTTGAATTGGCTTCAGGATCTCTCTTTTACAAATTTGGCCCAAGATTTTTTGGCTCAAGTCCTTCAATCACTAATTCTTCTTCAATCAACAATATTTTGATACATCAAAGAATGCTCTTGTATGCTTTTGTCAATGAATCTTTAAATTTCTATCTCACGTTCTTCTTCATCTATTGGTGTTTGTACTAACTTTTCCACTTGGTTGGAAAGATCAACCCATGCTTCATCAAGTAGTGGTTAGTGCCTTGTTGCTCTCTTCCAACTTTGTCCTTGAATGTTTCCTTGTAGTGGGAATTTTTTTGTTTTCCCAATTATGGCTCCAACTTTAACTCACTCTGACTTCGACTCCATTCTCAAGATGGGCTCCAACTTTGAACCTGTATCACTAGGGTTTCTTCGCCTATTTCTCATAGTCTTCTTCATTCTATTTGCTCTTCAATTTTGAAGGTCACCTGATCTCTTGGTCTTAACTTCATTGTGGTCTCTTCTTTCCTTTAATGGGATTGATGGGCATGAATCTCTTAAATCTAACCCAATTTATTTTTAAGGCAATAGTGCCAAATGTTTACTATTTTATTTCATAAAATAAATACTTGCAATGGTGAAGAAATAACAATGCATATGAAATAGAATAGTTGTAGACACTAAAAATTGTCCTAGGCTTGCAACTCTTAGATTCTCCATCATTTCCCCTTTTCTCTTTGATAATTAAATAATTTTAATTATTTAATTATTTTCTAAAGTCACATCTCTTCTATTAATTAAATAATTTTAATTATTTAATTAATTCATTTTTTATCTTAATTCCTCATTGATTAATTTATTTAATTACGTCACTAATTAAGTCCTCTTCTTTCTAAAATTAAATAAATTCTTATTTATTTAATTTTTATCCACTTTCCACTATAATTAAATAATTATTTTAATTATTTAATTATTTATCAACCTTTTCTCTCTTAAATTAAATAAATTTTTATTTATTTAATTTGGTCCACTCTCTTGAATTTTGAATTAAATCATTGTTTAATTCAAAATGATTCCTTTTGTCACATTCCTCTATAATTTTAATTATTTAATTATTCATTGGCTACCTAAATTAAATAATTTTTATTATTTAATTTCTCCTATCACCTCTTTATCTGTGCCAATCTTATCTTCCACATCAAATCTTATCTCTTGACATCTCATTTAATCCGAGCCCTTGATTGAATTATCTCATATTTCAATCTCAACCCTTCATCTTTATCATTTGCCCTAATTTTGCCCTAACCCTCATCCATACCTCAACTTTCAATCTTGGCCATTGATTAAGACATCTTATTGGCATCCAATCTCAACCATTCATTTGAATTTGTCTTTTCTATAAAAGACCATACCATTGTCATTTTCATTATCTACACATATTATGCAAGTACATGCTACTAGTGTGAGACAACAATCTTCAATATTTTGCTAGTCACTTGTCATAGGCTTATTATTGCACACTCAAATTTGAGGGCAATTATCATATTCAAGCAAAATGGAGAAGTGCAATGGACGTGAATCAATGGTGGCATGAAGGCTGTTTGGTGAAATTATTCCTTTATTTATGCATTTTTACTCCATTGTACTTCATTGTTTAGCTAGGGTTTTGTTTATGCATTTGATTTCATGCTAACCTAGATTTTTACCTTAGTTACAATAGTAAAAGTATATTTTCATTCACATGCAATTCTTTTACGTAAAAGGACGAGGATTGATCAACCAAGTATCAGGGCCCCTTTTCTAGACTGCACAAATGCTATTTAAATGAATCGGCAGTTGTTAGGCAAAGCACAACCATCTACTCATATAACTACCCGAAAGTTGATGAACAATTAATACATAGGTGAATATAATCATATTAAGAAAACATAATTGTAGGCTCACTAATGACATCTACAACAAGTGAGATGAAGGAGCAAACATATTTGCAAACAAAAATTTCAAAAAAAAAACTCAAAATCAAATGACAAGTTAGAAAATTAGGAACAACAAAATCATGAGAGTTAAAAAAATAAAACATCATATTGATAAAGTCTTAGAGACCTCTCGCAATGCAATGTACAGTTGCATTTTGCCAGCATCCTTCCAACTTGTGCCAAGCTTGGAGTTTGAGGATTGGGGAAAAAAAATTCTTTCCAACTTGTGCAAAGCTGGGAGTTAGGACTGCCCTGATAGACATTGAATAAAATAATCACTGAATTTGCACATATGCATTTGGCAGATGTTAATCCAACTCAGTGACTTTTTTAAGCATTCTCCTAGCACCAAAAGCTTTGAAAGTAATTGTAGTGATCCTTCCAATAATTTGCCAAAGAAAACTCTGTCAGGCTAGGCACAAATGATATCTGCAAACATTCATAGCATAAAGAAGGGACGCGATTTGGCAGTCAACTGCCTGAATACGGTGTTACTTGTAGAATGCTAACATTGCTTAGTTTTGTATAATACAAATTGTAGATAAAGCCCTAGATTTTTTCAAACAAAATCCAACTAACAGGCACAAAGTTAGAATCATCAGTTTCAGCATAGAGATATAGAGAGCACATAAAATAAAATAAAATAGAGATATAGCACAGGCACACAATTTACATAGCATAGAGATATATAGAGCAAATAAAATAGAGATTTCAACCCATGAATTGTAGAAAATAGATTTATGTTGTTTATATTCATATCACTGATTACATTGCATTGCACAAAATATACTTTATAGTGCATAAATAATATCTAGATGTTAACAGTCGACAAAATGTCAATTACAATATAGTTTGTAACTTTGTACAAAGTCAACCTCCAAACTAAGTACAAAGTTAGAAAAATCAAAACGTAGTCAATGACAACTATGCTAGAGGGCAGCAGGTCCTAATGATGAAGGTCCTAGGTCAGAGCCTCTCCTAATTTGTTCAACCACGTGACTATCCAGGTTACTCTCTAGGATCTCGAAATCCTCAAGCTCAAGAAAGTCATCATCACTAGCAATCCACTCAAACTTTGGATCAATCTCATCAAGGTCAATTGGCTTGTCATCCACAATAGTACCTGGTTTTATCCATGTAGAAATTAGTCTTTCCCTTACAAGTGAAAAAGATAATGAATACAATTTCAACTAACTGGAAGTATATTGAAAGTCTAACCTTGAGCTTTCTTTACCTTCAAGCGGAGGCTGTGGTGAACAACACCAAGTCATTCATCCATTGTTGTGTTAGGCGATTGCTTTTCTTAGAGTGTATGTGTTGAAAAACACTCCAGGTACGCTCACAAGCGGATGAACCACATGGCTGGCTCAAAATGCATCTCACCATCCATCTAAGATTTTTGGTTTCGTGACCAAAATAATCTCACCATTGTGCTGAAAAACACATTACATGGAAATAATATCATGTAAGAATATCTTAAAAAAAACTTTAACACTTAATGATCATATCCACAAATAGAGAGATTGTCACAAGTTTATAGAGTCTAACTGGTTGGAAGGTCTTCTTTCCTTCCACAACAGCCTTAGATGACATAAAACCCCTTGCTTGCTTGTACATTGGCAACTCTGCCATAGCTGCCCGTAATTATTTTGTGGTAGGAAACATTTTCTCCATGCATATGAATAATCCTTTTGTGATCACACCATCATCATGTTTGAATGAAGAGTTATAGAATAACATTGGATTGAGATAGTATCCTGCAACATGGAGAGGAGAGTGCATTTATTGATCCCATCTTCTATCAATTATGTCCCATAATGGCATATATTTGTCTTTGTTATTTTGCATCCTACTCCTCATCACCTCTTTGGCCCTATCCATGGCCTCATACAAATATCCCATGGGGGATTTATCCCCATCCACTAGTTTCAAGACTTCTACTAGAAGCTCTGAAAATTCTACAACTCATTCAGCTGCGTCCCAAAAACTAGTAGAATACATGTACCCTACCATTGCTATGCCATCTGCTTGATTTATGAAGCCAGACTCCATCCACTCATTTGAAACAAACATTCATTTCAAATTCATTTTTTGTTGGAAAAGAGTCTGTAGTGCAAGGAAGTGTGTTGCAAATCTTCTCACCTCTGGGCAAACTAGCTCCTTGCCCTCTATGAAAGAACACATCATACACAAAACCCTTGTACAATTATAAATGAATTTTGTAACTATGGAAGCCTTTTGCAATACCTCCTTAACCCATTCAAGTTTTCCAATGTCCTCAAGGGTTAGATCAAGGCAATGTGTTGCACATGGGGTAAAAAATATAGAGGGGTATTTGTCCATCAAGAGTCTCCCAGCGGCAACACAAGCAACAACATCATCTATAATAAATTGAACCACATTTTGTGACCCAACATCTTTGACCACCCAATCAAATATCTTGATGAATGTAGATGCATGTTTGATTGTATTTGATGCATCCACAGATTTCAGAAATCTAGTGCCAATATAACAATAGATGAGCAAGTTGATGAGGGTTTCATTCCCTTTATCTATCCATCCATTTGACATTATGATACAACTAGTCTTCGCCCACTCTCAATGATGCTCCTTAAGAACATCATTAACATCTTGTGTTGCATCATTAAGCATACCAACCCTCAATGTCTCGTAAGATGGGGATTTGAACCCAAGACCTGGAGCTGCAATGCCATCCACCATACCTTGCCAATATGGTGACCTTGTTGAGTATTTTGTCATTGGTGTTAAAGGATTGGCATTAGCTTACCATAATGGTGTGAAATGAATTGATATGTGTGGTGCTTTGCATGTTGTTTGAGGCTCAAATTTGTCATGTTCTGCATTAAAAGCCTCTGGATTGATGAAAATGCTAAGTGATGTTGATTCTCGGGCATGTATGGTTCGAGCATTTATGCACCGCAAATGTATGCTATTTGTTCACTTGACAAAGTTGCAAATGTAATGTCTTTAGTATCAAATGTCATTGGGCTTGAATCGGGCAAATGTTCTGGTTAAGCAATGTAGGTGACATGGAAGGCTTCACAAGTCAGATTGGGTAGCTAGGTAAGTCAAAGGTAGTCCACGCTTATGTGGAAAGCTTGCATACTTTATTCTTTCACCTATTGATGTGGCACGATTCCTCTGTAACGCCTTGAATATGAATCTCGAAGGCGCACTATGTGGGACGGTTCAAATATTTCTGACGAGTCTTTACTCCTGGGCGATTATTTGAATGTCTATGAAATTTTCCATTTTCTGCAACAGCTTCAGATTTATCCGTTGATTCCTTATTGAGGGTGGTTAATGATTTATGGTGATTTTATGCTTGGAGATAGTGATCTTAAAATCTTCAACAAAATATGCAAGTGAAATGTGTGAAATCTCACATGTCTGATAAGATCGTCTAGGCTCTGTTGTGGAAGCGATTTGTGATGCCTTTGTGGCATTTAAATTTCAACCGACATTCATCATTGGACGGTTCTGTTTGGAAACGTCTTGAACCTGGGTGTATCTACATTCGTTCTTATTGGTATTGTGTGTAAGTCGTGAGCATTAAAAAATTTTATTGCTATCATTTTCCATTATTCGGGCTGTATATTGTGTGAGCTATGTGAGTTATTTTGGTTGAGGACGTGGTTATTCAAATGCCTTTGTTTTCATTCTTCTAAGGCACAAGTTGTGTTCGTGGGTACGAAAGAGACCATAGACATGGTGAATTTCAACACCATTGTTATCATTCATTCTGGCATGGGTTGTATGATAAAAAGCCATGAGAGTTAATTCGCGCATCTGTGTGTGGTGGTTAATGTTATTCGAAGGCATTGTCTTCGTGGCATTTAAAGTATCACAGACCACTAATTCTTCAATGATACTCTGAAAACAGGTTATGAAAAAAGGTTAATGTTTGGCTGAACTAATTTTTGGTTGGTTGTTTTTGGACGTAGTCACTAATTGCTGAGTTTTGTGTGGAGTTGGGAGATTCCTTTTTAAAAACTCGATTCTGTTGTCCTTTATTTTTATCTGAACATAGCCATATAGATTTGATATTCGAAAATATTATTATCAATATTCAGGTGTGTAGACAGCAATATTAGAAAATCATGAAGACCTGTTTATGAATTGTAGAAATATATGTGAAGGTGAAGTTGAGATGTGTAGGAGATGTGTGTTATGAAAATGCTTAGAAAACAGGTTATTGATGAGTGAATTCAAACTTCAGTATGGAATTCTCTTTTGTATTGAAGAGTTGGTATAAGGGAATTTGAGTAGTCTAAATCTGCAATTTCTGAGTTTGGACAGTGTTTATACAAGTATGAGCCTCTCAGTTAATGTGAAGGCAGTGTTTGTAATCAAGAATGCAGTGTTACAAAGTTGTGAATATTCTTAGTGAGTTGGTGCTCACACTAGAGTTGGTGCTTCAGTTGTTTGAAAATGGTGCTTCAAAGAAGTTGATGCTTCCAGTGAGTTGGTGCTCACTTTTGTAATTTGGAGATTGTAGTCTCTTGGGTTGGTGCCCTTTTTGAAGATTAATGAAAGCAATAATTTTGCCATGGTTTTTTACCTGAAAGGGTTTTCCACGTGATATTGGTGTTCTTCTTGTTGAATGTTTGTGTCTTCTGTTTTGATTGCTGGTTCTTAAAGTTTCAAGTTTTAAAATACTGATTCATCTCTCCCCGCCCCCCCCAAAGTATTTTTTGTGTGCTCCTCAATTGGTATGAGAGCAGGGCTCCTTCGAAAAGAGAGGTTAATCGCTTGAAGGTAGATCCTGTTAGCACACATGGCTTCAAATGAAGGTCTTTCTACAAATAGAGCTCCTCTATTTGATGGTTCAAACTACACCTTCTAGAGTATATGAATGTGTACTTATTTGATGTCTCTTGGATTTGATATATGGCGCATTGTGGAAGATGGATATATAGTTCCAACAACTCCTCCAACGGATGTAGCTGGAAAAAAAGCTTTTGAAAACAATGCTAAAGCGATGAATGCTATTCTGTGTGGATTGGCAAAATCCAAATTTGTAAAAGTCATGCATTGTGATAGAACTCATGGAATATGGGACAAACTTCAGAAAACTTATGAAGGAGACAATAAAGTCAAGAAGGCAAAGCTTCAGACGCATAGGAGACAATTTGAGAGTCTTAAAATGCAGAAGAAGAAAGTGTTGCTGCATATCTATTTCATGTAGATGATATTGTTGACACAATCAAAGGCTTAGGAAAGAAGATAGAGGAATCCACAGTTGTTCAAAACATTTTAAGATCTCTTCCTTTGCGTTTTGAAGCAAAGGTATCTGCTATTGAGGAAATGAAAGAACTTGACAAGTTGATAATAGATGAGTTACATGGTATTCTCACAGCTTATGAGATGAGAACAAATCCTAATCAATCAACCAAAAAGGAGGCAGCCTTTAAAGTTTCAAAAAAAGGGAAAAGACAAGGAGCTTGCAACTAGTGATAGTTTAGATAAAGATTCAAATACTGAAGAAGCTCATTTCATGAGGAAATTGAAGAAGGGTTCAGGAAAATACAAAGGCAAGTTGCCTTTCAAATACTTCAACTATAGTAAGGTAAGACATTTTGCAACCAAATGCCCTTATGTTAAGAATGAGGACAGCCATAGTGAAAAGAAATCAAAACATTTCAAAAAGGGGTATCAAGGTAAGAAGTTTAAGAAATCTACAAAAAATCTCTACTCAAAAGATCACCATAGCTCAATAGAAGATAGTGATGAAGAGTTTTCTGATGAAGAAATCTTATTTGTGGCTGAAGAAGAAAATATACCTGAGATTGAAGACAAAGATGTAGAAGATGAGCAATATGATGAAGATGGAGAAGTTGATCTCGAGGCTGAACTTGTTAGTGCACTAAGTGAAATCAAAAAACTCAGAAAAAGAAATCAGAAGTTGAGATTACAACAGCAAGAAGACAATGAATCAAAGGTTAAGATATCTCAAGCACTTGAAGAAGCTGAAAAGAAGTTTGTTGATCTAAAAGTTCAGATTGAAGAAGCTAGAAAAATTGAAGTAGTTAAAAATCTGCTCAAAATGAAGGAAGAAAATTGTGAAAGACTTGAAGCTGAAATAGTTTCACTTAGGAAATTAGACAAAACAATGTTACAGCTGAATAATAAGATGAAGAATAAGGAAAGTTATATATCATTGGATGAGATCATTAGCTCACAAAAATCTTTTGCTGATAAAAGTGGGCTTGGATTTGAAGAAGGTCAAAGTTCCAAAGCTACTGAAACCTCCAAGCCAGCAAAAGAAAAACAGCAAAAGAGCAACTTTGATAGCACAACAAATTCACAATCAAAAATCAAAAACAGCACTTTCAAAAGACTTGTTTCAAGGAAAGCTCACATGACCAGATTTAACAATTCTTTATTTTATGGGTATTGTTTTACATGCAATCGTTTTGGTCACAAGGCAACAAACTGTAGAGTATATGCAAGAAGTGATTTCAAAATTATGAATAGAAATCAAGGATTCTTGAATAGGAACTCATTTGCTCCTTTGATGAATTACAATGTTATATGCTATAAATACAATAATTTTGGTCATACTGCAAAAGTTTGTAGAAGTGATACAGCAGATTTTTCTAAACAAATCAAGAAGGCAGAAAAGGAGGACAAAGCAAAATAAGTTACTATGGTCTGGAAGAAGGAGAAAGAAGAAGCAATTGAATCTATGATTGTGCAAACAACCTTACATGCACAAAATGAGAGAGACAAATGGTACATTGATAGCAATTGTTCTAGAATATGACAGGAGACAAAAGCAAGTTTCTCAAGTTGAAGAAAACGAATGGTTGTACAATAAGGTTTGGAGACAATGAGTGTGCAAAAAAGTAAAGGCACTCTTATTTTGGATGATGGTAAGACCAAGGTTGAAAATGTTTTGAATGTTGAAGGTCTAAAACATAATTTGTTGACTGTGAGTTCAATGTGTGACCAAGGCCACACTCTTGTTTTCAACTCTGATAGTTGTGAAATTAGTAAGGATGGTAGACATATTGTTGAAGCTAGTAGAGCTGCTAACAATTTTTATATTCTTGAAGACATCAAAAGTGAGAAGTGTTGTTTGAGTAAGGAAGATGAAGGATGGTTATGGCACAGAAGGATGGGACACTTGAATTTTGATAATCTTGTTCAGATCACTAGAACGGAAGCAGTAAGAGATATGCCAAAGCTTACAAAACCTTCAGATATCAATTGTAGAGAATGCCAATTGGGAAAGCAAGCCAGAAGGAGTTTCAAATCAAAGGAATACTCTACCTCAAAGCCTCTTGAGTTGATTCACACTGATTTATGTGGGCCAACCAAAACTAAGAGCATGCAAGGTGAAAATTATTTTATGTTGTTAATTGATGACTTTTCAAGAATGACTTGGGTTGCTTTTTTGAAGGAAAAATCAAAAGCACTTGAAAAATTTAAAGCATTCAAAGCCTTAGTGGAGAATGAGACCAGTCTGAAAATTAAATGTCTTCGTTCAGACAAGGGTGGAGAGTTCACATCAAATGAATTTGTAGATTTCTACAAAAAACATGGGATAAAAAGGCAATTCTCAGCAACAAGGACCCCACAACAAAATGGCGTGGTTGAAAGAAAAAACAGATCAGTACAAGAAATGGCTCATAGCATGTTAAATGAGTCCAAGGTGCATGATTCCTTTTGGAGAGAAGTTATCCATATTGCTATCTACATTTAGAATTGTGGGCTGATTAGAGCAAAACACAACAAGACTTCATATGAATTATGGAAAGGTAAGCCTACTTCAGTAAAATATTTAAGAATTTTTGGAAGTCTATGCTATATTAGAAAGGATGAAGATAATCAAGGAAAGTTTGATCCTAGGGCTGATGAAAGAATTTTTTTAAGATATTCTTCTAAAAGTAAGGCTTATAGATGTTATAACAAGAGATTACGCAAAGTTGTTGAAAGTGCAAATGTGAAGGTTCATGAAGAAACAAACTTTCAAAACAAGATGCAAGGTGATGGAAGTAGTTGCAAAGAAGATGAAGAGGAAAGTGTTGATCAAGAGACGCTTTCAAATGATCAACATGGGACAGCAGAAACAACTCTAGCAAATACACCTACAAAAGATCAAAATGAGACTAGTTCAAAGACTCTATTGAAGACTTCATCGAAGTTTGTTCAAAGAAATCATCCAGGATATCAGATTATACAAGAAGGAAGACCAAGAACCACAAGACGAACTATTAATTATTCTGAAGATGAAGATGTCTCTTTGCTGTCCAAGATTGAGCCTAAAAGTTTTGAAGAAGCAATTGAAGATAAACATTGGGTAGCTGCTATGGAAGAAGAACTTGATCAAATATAGAAAAGTGAAACTTGGGAATTTGTCCCAAGACCCAAAGACAAGAACGTGATTGGTACAAAGTGGGTGTTTAGAAACAAGTTGAATGAAGATGGTCAAGAGGAAGGAATAAAGCAAGACTTGTATGCAAAGGATATGCACAGGTTGAAGGTATAGACTTCGAAGAAACTTTTATTCTTGTTGCACATTTAGAAGCTATTAGAATGTTTTTAGCTTTTGCTACTTTCAAAGATTTTAAAATTTATCAAATGGATGTAAAATCAGCTTTTCTAAATGGTAACTTGGATGAAGAAGTGTACATAGAACAGCTAGATGTGTTCATCATTTCAAAAAATAAGAACTATGTGTGCAAGTTAAAGAAGGTACTCTATGGGCTAAAGCAACCTCCATGTGCATGGTATGCTAGACTGGGTAAATATTTGCAGCAACAAGATTTCAAAAGAGGGATAGCGGACAGCAATCTCTATGTCAAGGAAGAAAGTAATCATATGTTGATTGTAGTGGTTTATGTTATAATATTATCGTTGGAAGCAATAATGAGAAGTTGTGTCATGTTTTTGCCACAAACATGCACAAGGAGTTTGAAATGTCCATGCTTGGTGAGTTGCCCTTCTTTCTTGGTTTGCAAATTAATCAATCAAATAGAGGCATATTCATCTCTCAAACAAAGTATATTAAAGAGATGTTGAAAAAGTTTAGAATGGAGGATTGCAATCCTGTAGGTACCTCTATGGTGACAGGATGCAAGTTGAGTAAAAATTATGAGTCTCTAGATGCTAACCAAACTTTGTAAAGGTCTATCATAGGAAGTTTGTTGCATGTAACAGCCTGACATTATGCAAGCAATGGGTTATGTAGCTAGATTTCAAGCTACTCCAAAAGACACACATATTCATACAATTAAGAGGAGTTTCAAATATCTCAAGGGTACTATGGACTATGGGTTGTCGTATCCTAAAGGCAAAGATTTCACTCTCACAACTTACACAGATGCAAATTGAGGTGGGTGTTGATGATAGAAAGAGCACAAGCGAAGGTGCATTCTTTCTAGGAGATTGTCTTGTATCTTGGCTGAGCAAAAAGCAAGCTTCTATTTCTTTATCTCTAGCTGAAGTGGAGTATATTGCAGCAGTGTCTTGTTGCACACAAGTCCTATGGATGAAGCAAACTTTGAATGACATAAAGGTAGAATATGAAAATCCTATCTCTCTTTTATGATAACACAGGTGCCATTAATATTTCAAAAAATCCAGTTATGCATTCTAGGACTAAACATATTCCTATCAAGTATCATTTTTTGAGAGAACAAGTTAGTAATCAACAAGTTAAGTTGGAATATGTCATTACTAAAAAACAAATTGCAGATATATTTACTAGGCCTCTTCCAAAGGAAACGTTTGAATACTTGCGGGAGAAGTTGGGAGTGATTTCACTCCATCTTTGAGAAGTTGTTTACACTCAGGGGGAGCTTTCATGGTCACATTTTATCAGCCCCGTTTCAATTATGCAGGTTGTTCAGTTTTCCATTGATGTCAAAGGGGGAGTAGTGAGTCAAGGGGAGCAGTGTTGGTTTCAAAAGGTGTTGCCATCAATGACAAAGGGGGAGATTGTTAAATATTTTTGTCATTGATGTCAAAGGTTTGGCATTAGCTTACCATGATGGTGTGTTATGAATTGATCTATGTGGTGCTTTGCATGCTATTTGAGGCTCAAATTTGTCATGTTCTATGTTAAAAGCCTTTGGATTGATGAAAATGCTAAGTGATGTTGATTATGACACATATATGGTTTGGGCATTTATGCACTACAAGCGTTTGCTATTTGTACACTTGACAAAGTTGCAAATGCAATGTCTCCAATATCAAATGCCAACGCGCTTGTATTGAGCAAATGTTTTGGTTAAGAAATGTAGGTGACGTGGAAGGCTTCGCAAGTTAGATTCGGTAGCTAGGTAAGTCAAAGGTAGTCCAGGCTTATGTGGAAGGCTTGCATATTTTATTCTTTCACCTGTTGATGTGGCATGATTCCTTTGTAACGCCTTGAATATGAATCTTGACGGCACACTATGTGGGATAGTTCAAATATTTCTCTAATGAGTGTTTACTCCTGGGCAATTATTTTGAATGCCTCTACAATTTTCCATTTTCTACGACAGCTTCAAATTTATCCGTCGATTCCTTATCGAGGGTGGCTAATGATTTATGGAAATTTTATGCTTGGAGATAGTGATCTTAAAATCTTCAACGGAATATGCAAGTGAAATATGTGTGAAAGACCGTGTGTGTGATAAGATAGTCTATGCTATGTTATGGAAGCGATCTATGATGCCTTCATGGCATTTAAATATCAACGAACATTCATCATTGCTTGGTTTTGTGTAGAGACATGCTAAACTTGGGTGTATTTGCGTTCGTTCTTACTGGGATTGTGTGGAAGACATGAGCATTAAAAAATGCTATCGCTATCATTTTCCATTATTCGGGCTGCATATTGTGTGAGCTACGTGAGTTACTTCAGTTGAGGACGTGGTTATTCAAATGGCTTTGTTTTCATTCTTCTAAGGCACGGGTTGTGTTCGTGGGTACAAAAGATGTTGATGTTATTACAGCATCGGGATTCTCTTCCAGCCCGATCTCCTTTGCATTGAAGAATAAATTAAATAATAGCCATAGGCTATTTAATTTATGATGACAACGATTAATGAGGAGGCACCTCATTTGGAATATTACTTAATATTTAATTAAATGTCTTGGAGCCGACTTGTTTTTCATCTGCCACCTTTTTGAAGAGATACAATTTGTTTTGAGGCTGACCTCCTTGTCTTGAAAGGACGCAATCCTTCCTTCTCATTTGTATATATATTTGATGCTCTTTCATTGTAACATATTCCATTCATTCATATTCACAAGTCCAAGTTTGTATGAGATCAAAGTCCATCAAGTGCAGATCGATATATTGAAGGAGGTTGATCGAAGTATTGAAGGAGGCTGAGTTTATCATCAGCAAGAAGATATATTCCATTTTGTGTTTGCATCAAGTTGAGGTGCTATTATTTGACCTTATTATCGGCCTCTTTGTAAAGGAGACAATTATTTGATATTCAATATATAAGCAATATATTGTTGCTGGGTTTTTCCCCCCTCAAGTGGAGGGTTTTCCCAACGTATATGTTGTATTTGTGTGTCTGATTTTGAATTAAAATATGAGTTTTATATCTTATCATAAAAACTAACATGGTATCAGAGCGGGTATAAGAAAGATCATGATCAGATTTCTCTTAAGTAGCGCTTTCATACACTCTTATTCTCATTCTCTTGCATCTATCTTATAGTCAAGATGGTGAATGGGCTCAAGATCGAAGATTGACTTGAGGGTGCTGCCAACTTCACATCTTGGAAGTTTAGAGTTATGCTCGCTTTGGAAGAAAATGAGTTAGCTGAGTTCGTGGAGGGTGAAGTTCCTGAACCGTCCGATAAGAATGAGAAGTCTCAATGGAGAAAGAATTGCACTAAAGCAAAGAAGATTTTGGTAGACTCCGTGAAGGACCACCTTGTGCCAATCATCTCCAAGTTGAAGACAGGAAGAGAGATGTTCAAGACCTTGGAGGAGATGTATGAGATCAATAACACAAGTCGAGCTCTTGCATTAAAGCAACAACTTCATCATATCAAGATGGCCAAAGGAGATTCCGTCATCACATTCTTCATGAAGACCGCCGAATTGAGAGATCAGCTCTCTACCATTGGGCATATTGTTGATGACAAGCATTTGGCTATGTTGTCTCTTAATAGTCTTCCTCAATCTTGGGAGCCATTCATTCAAGGAATCAGTGGGAGATCAAAACTTCCTAAGTTTGATCGCTTGAGGGCAGATTGCATCCAAGAAGAATCAAGATTGGCTACAAGAGGCATTGGACAAAGCTCTACAAATGAAGACATTCATGTTCTTGCCGCTCAATCCTCAAAGAAGAAAGGAAAAGAAGGAAAGAAAGGCTACTTCAAGAGGAATAGAGATAAAGGATCAGATGGTGCCCCTGCATCTAAGAAGAAGGACCTCTCCCGCATTCAATGTTTTAGATGTGACAAGATTGGTCACTATGCAAAGGATTGCCCAACCAGACCTAAGCAGCAGGCTTCAATTGCAGATGTGGGTGAGATCTCTCCACAGAAGGATTCAAAAGGTTTTCTATTCTATTTTGCTTTATCAAGCAATGTGCCTACAGACAACAATACTTGGTTGATTGATAGTGGTGCCTCTGGCCACATCACTGGATTTAGAGAGCATCTATCTGATTTCATAGAGAGAGATTCTAGTGTTCAATTCATTATTGGTGATGATGCAAGTTACTCTGTAAAAGGTCTTGGGACCTCCTCTCTTCACTTAGATTCCAGCATCTCCTTGCAGTTGAGTGATGTTCTATTTGTTCCTAGTATCAAGCAGAACCTTGTCTCTATTTCAGCCTTGGAGGACAAGGGGTACCAAGTTGCATTTTCCGAAGGTAAAGTTCTTGCATGGCCGAAGAAATCAAGTATCAAGACTACTCAGGTGATTGGAGTTCAACATGAGAGTCTCTACAAACTTTGCACTCGTCCACTTCAGATTTTGTTGCATGATTCATAAAGTTCGTGTGAACTTTGGCATAGAAGACTTGCTCATCTTCACTTTCGAGCACTACCAACCATGGCCTTCCTAAACTCAACCATTTCATAGGCCTTCCTAAACTCAACCAGTAGCATGAAAGCATTTGCAGAGGTTGCGCATTGGGTAAGAATACTAAAGGTCCATTTCATAGTAGTGAGAGTAGATCTAAATGTATTCTAGACCTTGTTCATTTAGATTTGTGTGGTCCAATGTTTGTTGCTTCCTTGAGTGGTTTCTTGTATTATATAATTTTGTATTGATGACTACTCTAGAAAGACTTGAATTTGCTTCTTAAAGACTAAAGAATTTGAGAAAGTACTTGAGAGATTTAAGGAATTTAAAGCTCAAGTAGAGAACTTGTCCGGGAAGAAGATCAAAGTTATGAGATCCGACAATGGAGGAGAATACATCTCTGGAAGGTTCAATAACTTTTGCATTGAAGCAAGGATTAAAAGGGAGTTCTGTGTCCCTTACAATCCTCAACAGAACGGTGTTGCAGAAAGGACGAACAGATCTATTGTAGAAGCAACAAAAGCCATGATACATGATCAAGATCTACAAACCTTCCTTTGGGTTGAAGCATCTAGGACATCTGTGTATGTTCAGAATAGAAGCCCTCGCCGCATTTTGGAGAACATGACTCCCGAAGAAGCATTCACAAGGGTGAAGCCGGAAGTAAGTCATTTCAGAATCTTTGGATGTCCTGTATATGTTCATGTGCCTAAAGATAAAAGGACAAAGTTGGAACCATCTAGCAAGAAGGGAATATTTGTGGGCTACTGTGAGTCTTCAAAAGCCTATAGAGTTTACATTCCAGGTCAGAAGTTGATTGAGATCAACAGGGATGTTACATTTGAAGAGGATGTTGCATTCAAGAGATCTAAGGGCATTCACATGGAGATAGACAATGAAGACCAAGAGTCTCCTCAGGATATGGAAGTTGACCATACTCCTGAGATTCAGAGGGAGACAACTGAACCTAAAGAAGATGATGATCCAGTTGAGCCTTTGGAACCAAGTGATGGGCCAAAAGACATTGTGATTGGTCGTAAGAGACCTCTTCGGGCCAAGCAAACAATGCAGGAAGCAGAAAGGTTTGCAGCCCCAAGAGGAACATTCAGAGAAAGCAAAAGGCCTCACAAGTTTTCAAGCTACGTTGCATTGATGAGTCAAATCATTGAGTCTAAGCCTTCCAGTGTTGAGGAAGCTACTAGTCAGCAAGTATGGAGAGATGCTATGGCTAAAGAGTATCAATCCATCCTCAAGAATGATGTTTGGGACATTGTACCTAGACCTGAAGGAAAATCTATCGTATCTTCTAAGTGGCTCTTCAAGATCAAGCATGCGGCTGATGGGAGCATCGAGAAGTACAAGGCTAGGTTTGTGGCTAGAGGATTCTCTCAGAAAGAGGGAGTAGACTATGAAGAAACCTTTGCTCGTTATACATCCGTCAAGACCATCATTGCTATTGTAGCATCTAAAGGATGGAAGATACACCAAATGGACGTGAAGACAGCATTTCTAAATGGTGTAATTGAGGAAGAGGTATATATTGTGCAACCTGATGGCTTTGAGGTTCATGGGAAGGAGTCTCATGTTTGCAAGCTGAAGAAGGCTTTATATGGCCTTAAGCAAGCTCCTTGTGCTTGGTATGAAAGAATTGATAGATACCTGATGAGCTTGGGTTTCTCCAAGAACGATGTTGATTCAAACATGTACTTCAAGGTAATTGATGGCGAAGCATTAATCTTGGTTCTCTATGTTGATGATTTAATTCTTACTGGAGAAGATCACCTCATTATCAAATGCAAGAAGGAGTTAGCTTCTTAATTTGAAATGAAGGATCTTGGATTCATGCATTACTTCCTTGGTTTAGAAGTATGGCAGAAGCCGGATGAGATCATTCTGAGTCAAGGGAAGTATACAATTGACATCTTTAGGAGATTTGGTATGATGGATTGCAAATCCATGTCTACGCCGATGGAGACAAATTTACAGAAGTTAAAAGAGGTTGCAACTAGTTCAGATCTGGTGCATCCTACTATGTACAGGCAGTTGATTGGATTATTGATGTATCCAGTCAATACTAGACCAGATATTTGCTATGCAGTGAGTGCACTTAGTCAATTCATGTGTGGACCAAGGCAAATACACCTAGTTGCAGCAAAGCATATCTTGAGATACTTGCGTGGCACAGTTGGGTATGGCTTGAGATATTCTTCTGGTGTGGACTTGAAGCTGCACGGATATTCTAATTCTGATTGGGCAGAGTGTGTTGCTGATCGAAAGAGCACCTTTGGATGTTGTTTCAGTTTGAGGTCTGCGATGATCTTCTGGTGTAGCAAGAAGTAGTCTTCAATGGCACTGAGCACCGCAGAGGCCGAGTATATTGTAGCTTGTGTGGCAGCTCGAGAAGCAATGTGGCTTCGGAAGCTCCTTGCAGGATTGTTTGGACAATCGTTGGAGCCAACTGTCATTCATTGTGATAATCAAAGCTGTGTGAAGCTTTTTATCAATCCAGTGTTTCATGACAGAACTAAACATGTTGAGATCAAATACCACTATATCAGAGATATGGTATTGAGGAAAGCGATCCAGTTGAAGTATATCAGCACTGATGAGCAGATGGCAAATATTCTCACCAAGCCTCTATCCAGAATAAAGTTTGTGTACTTTCGAGACAAGCTTGGTATTGTGGAGAATGAAGCCCTAGCTGAGAGGGAGTCTCAGCATCAATGATCTTGTTTAATGCATTTCTCTCTATGAGAGAGATTTGAGGTGCAAGCCCTTGTTAATGCATTTCTCTCTATGAGAGAGATTTGAGGTGTAAGCCCTTGTTTAATGCATCTTTCTCTGTGAGAGAAATTAGAGATGAAAGCCCTTGTTTCCACCCTCTGGGAGTAGCCATGGTGGATGCCATGTTGAGTGACTCCATGACAACATCACGTGAGAGAGTCCGTGATGATCTTCTTGTACTTGTGTTTTTCACCCTCTAGGAGTAGCCATGGTGAACGTCATGATGAGATGACATCACATTGAGTGATTCCGTGATGGGCACTTGTGCACTTATACCATACATGGGAGTAGCCATGGTGGTTGATATCACGATGAGGTGATATGTATCTCTCCACATTTGGGTGTAGCCATTGTGGATGTCATTTCATGACTTTGGTTGGCTAGAAGCATTCTCCCTAGCTGAGAGGGAGTGTTGATGTTATTACAATGTTGGGATTCTCTTCCAGCCCGATCTCCTTTGCATTGAAGAATAAATTAAATAGCCATAGGCTATTTAATTTATGATGACAATGATTAATGAGGAGGCGCCTCATTTGGAATATTATTTAATATTTAATTAAATGTCTTGGAGCCGACTTGTTTTTCATCCGCCACCTTTTTGAAGAGATATGATTTGTTTTGAGGCCGACCTCCTTGTCTTGAAAGGATGTGATCCTTCCTTCTCATTTGTATATATATTCAATGCTCTTTCATTGTAACATATTCCATTCATTCATATTCACAAATCCGAGTTTGTATGAGATCAAAGTTCATCAAGTGCAGATCGATATATTGAAGGAGGCTGATCGAAGTATTGGAGACTGAGTTTATCATCAGCAAGAAAATATATTTCATTCTGTGTTTGCATCAAGTTGAGGTGGCTATTATTTGACCTTATTATCGGCCTCTTTGTAAAGGAGAAAATTATTTGATATTCAATATATAAGCGATATATTGTTGCTGAGTTTTTCTCCCTCAAGTGGAGGGTTTTCCCAGGGTATATGCTGTGTTTATGTGTCTGATTTTGAATTAAAATCTGAGTTTTATATCTGATAATAAAAACTAACAAAAGAGACCATAGATGTGGTGAATTTCAACACCATCGTTATCATTCATTTTGGCACGGGCTGTATGATAAAAAGCCATGAGAGTTAATTTGCGCATCTGTGTGTGGTGGTTAATGCTATTCGAAGGCATTGTCTTCGTGGCATTTAAAATATCGCAGACCACTAATTCTTTAATGATACTCTGAAAGCAGGTCATGAAAAAAGGTTAATCTTTGGCCAAGCTAATTTCTGGTTGGCTGCTTTTGGATGTAGTCACTAATTGCTGAGAGTCATGTAGAGTTGGGAGTTTCGTTTTTAAAAACTCGATTCTGCTGTTCTTTATTTTTTTCTGAACATAGCCTATTCAGATTTGATATTCGAAAATATTATTATCAATATTCAGGTGTGTAGGCAGCAATATTAGAAATCATGAAAGCCTTTTTCTGAAATGTAGAAATATATGTGAAGGTGAAGTTGAAGTGTGTAGGAGATGTGCGTTATGAGGATGCTTCGAAAACAGGTTATTGATGAGTGAAGTCAATCTTCAGTATGGCATTCTCTTTTGTATTGAAGAGTTGGTATAAGGGAATTTGAGTAGTCTGATTCTGCAATTTTTCAGTTTGGACGGTGCTTATGCAAGTATGAGCCTCTCAGTCCATGTGAAGGCAGTGTTTGTAATCAAGAATGCAATGTTACAGAGTTGTGAATATTCTCAATGAGTTGGTGCTCACACTAGAGTTGGTGCTTCAGCTGTTCGAAGTTGGTACTTCAAGGAAGTTGATGCTTCCAGTGAATTGGTGCTCACTTTTGTAATCTGGAGATTGTAGTCTCCTGGGTTGGTGCTCTTTTTGAAGATTAATGAAAGCAATAGTTTTGTCGTGGTTTTTTACCTAAAAGAGTTTTCCACGTGATATTGGTGTTCTTGTTGAATGTTTGTGTCTTTTGTTTTGATAGCTGGTTCTTAAAGTTTTAAGTTTTAAAATACCAATTCACCCCCCTCCTCTCAGTATTTTTTGTGTGTTGTTCAGACCTAGCAACATAAAATGGCAAGCTAGAGTAGTACCAGAAGTTTCCAATCGCCTTCTTTGCTTGTTCATGGACATTCTTCCTCCATCTTGTACTCTCCAAAGTGGTATGTGATCCTAGTGTAGTACGAGGTGCAAAGAGAGCATTAACGTTTCCTCAACCTGTGTTTGGGCCATGTGCTGTAGAAGGTGTTGACCCTAATTCCCTGAAAAACTCATTTGCACCATCTTCCTCATCCAAGCAATTCTTTCTAGCATTTGTAGAATTAGAACCTATTTCAACCCCAGTTCTTGCCTTTTTTGCCTTGTTTTTAGTAATCGCATGAAGAGCCTGTCTTGCCTAACATGTGACATCTGCAAGGTATATTTGACAAGGAGTGTTGTTATTTCCTAGCTCCTTTTCCAAGTGCTATTTGAAGCGATAAATGCCCCCAGTGATATCATTCAGACACCAATTGCATTTAACCTTCATTGTACCTCAAACTGATATGTAATGTGTCCACGCAAAGTCTTTTTGACGTGGCATTATGATCAAATCTGCAAAAACATTTTAATTTAGTCTAGTTTTCCATCAAAGACCACAAAAAAGTTTGAACTTTGAAGGCATGAATGATAAAGTTGAATGCAATGTGTCAATCTACTAAAGCATTTAAGCCTTGTTATACCAATACAATGTAAACTACCTCTCTCGTTCATGTACGTATAGAGGAATAAGGTATCTGACAGAAATAGGCGGGATTCACTTCTCAAGAAAAGAGTGTATGTTTTGGTGTAACAATTATGTAGCATATTTGAATGGTCCTAGGTTTGATAAGATATATATTAATGCGATCCAGTTTTAAAAAACTTACAAATGCATCCCAAGTTTATCCTGTAAATTTTAATGAACAGATTATATGCACAGAAAATTAACTCAAAATCAGACACAATAACACAGCAGATACCCTGGAAAAACCCTCCTCTTGAGGGAGAAAAAACCCAGCAACAAAGATCTCTCTTATATATAAAATAATGGCAACAAGTCTCTTTACAATGAGGCCAATCACAAGGCCAATATACAGCACCAACTGTAGATGCAACAATAGATAATACTCAGCCCTGACTTGATATCAAAAATCTCTCCTTGAAGAAATTCGCACTCGAATGAATGAAAGAATTGAACTTGCATGAATGACAAATAGAGGAAGGTGACCTAGTATATATACAAATGAGAGAGGTCGCATCTCTTCATATACAAGGTCGGCCAAGTTACAAAATATAATAATTACAAATAATAAATATATTTAGAACAAGTCGGCTTCAAGAGAAATTGAAATATTGCCAAGTGAAGCGCCCATCTTTATCAAATGACCCTTATAAATAAATAGCCGATAGGCTACATTTATTTATGTCTTTACTCGTGGCTGGAAGGACAAATCCTAAAGCTGCAATATCATTAACACTCCCTCTCAGCTAGGGAGAGAACTTCCAACTGCTCAACACAAATCATTTCAACATGATGCTCATCACATTGTCTACAACCAAATGTGAAGAGAAGAATATCACCTCAACGTGATATTAGATATCGCCTCAACACGATATCAACCATAATGGCTACAACCATACTATGGTAAGTACGAGTGTTCATCACTTGCGTGATGTTGTCGCCTCAACGTGACTTTCACCATGACTCTCTCAGAGGGTGAAACACAAGTACAACATATACACATGACATCCACCATGACTCAGCTCAGAGGGTGGAAACAAGGGCTTTCACCTCAAATTCCTCCGTCTCAAAGGAAAATGCATTAACAAGGGCTTGCAACTCAAATTCCTCTATCTCAAAGGAAAATGCATTAACAAGGGCTTGCACCTCAAATTCCTCCGTCTCAAAGGAAAATGCATTAACAAGGCTCACTGATACTAAGACTCTTACTCAATCAAGGCTGGATTCTCCACCATACCAAGCTTATCTCGAAAGTACACAAACTTTATCCTTGCGACAGGCTTCGTGAGAATATCTGTCGTCTACTCATCAGTACTGATGTACCTCAACTGTACAGCCTTCCGCAGTACCATATCCCTAATGTAGTGGTACTTGATCTTCTGTCATGGAACACAGGATTGACAAAAAACTTCACACAACTCTGATTATCACAATGAATGATAGTGGGCTCCATTGATTGTCCAAACAACCCTGCAAGGAGCTTACGAAGCCACACTGCTTCCCGAGTTGCCATACAAGCTGCAATATACTCTGCCTCTGCTATACTTAATGCTACAGATGACTGCTTCCTGCTACACCAGGAAATCATAGCTGAACCCAAACTAAAGCAACAACCAGAGGTGCTCTTTCGATCTGTGACACAACCTGCCCAATCGGAATCATTGAAACCATGTAACTCCAAGTCTGCATCTGAAGTATACCTCAACCCATATCCAACTGTGCCACGCAAGTATCTCAGGATATGTTTGGCTGCAACAAGATGTATCTGCCTCGGATCACACATAAACTGGCTAAGTGCACTCACTACATAGCAAATATCAGGTCTAGTGTTAACTAGATATATCAAGGATCCAATAAGCTGTTGTACAATGTAGGATCCACCAAGTCTGAATTAGCTACAACCTCCTTCAACTTATATAAGTTGGTCTCCATAGGTGTGGACATGGATTTGCAATCCATCATACCAAATCTCTTAAGTATATCAATGGTGTACTTTCCTTGACTTAGAATCATCTCGTCTGGTTTTGCTAGACTTCTAGTCCAATGAAGTAATGCATGAGCCCAAGGTCCTTCATCTCAAATTCCGAAGTCAACTCCTTCTTACACTCAAGAATACGGTGATCTTCTCCAGTAAGGATTAGATCATCAACATATAAAACCAAAATTAATGCATCACCATTGATTACCTTGAAGTAGAGATTTGAATCAGTCATTCTTCAAGAAGCCCAAACTTGACAGGTCGATCAATCCTTTCGTACCATGCACGAGGAGCCTGCTTAAGACCATACAAGGCCTTCTTCAATTTGCAAACATGTGACTCCTTCCCATGAACCTCAAATCCATCAGGTTGCTCTATATAAACCTCTTCCTCAATCACTCCATTGAGAAAGACTGTCTTCACGTCCATCTAGTGAATCTTCCATCCTCTAGATGCGGCAATAGAAATGATGGTTCTGACAAAAGTATAGCGAGCAACAGGAGCAAATGTTTCTTCATAATCAACTCCCTCTTTCTGAGAGAACCCAGGAGCCACAAATCTTGCTTTGTACTTCTCAATGCTTCCATCTGCAGCATGCTTAATCTTGAATAGCCATTTAGAAGATACCACAGACTTGCCCTCGAGTCTAGGAACAATATCCCAAACATCATTCTTAAGAATTGATTGATACTCCTCTGTCATAGCATCTTTCCAAACCTGATGACAAGATGCTTCCTCAACACAAGTAGGCTCGGATTCTATAATCTGACTCATCAAGGCAACATAACTGGAGAACTTATGTGGCCTTTTGCTTTCTCTAAATGTGCCTCTAGGAGCTGCAAAGCTTTCAGCTTTATGCATAGTACGACTGGCCCATAGAGGTCTCTTTCTCCTAATAACAATGTTAGTAGGCCCATCAGTAGGTTCCAAGGGTTCAACAGGATCAATATCTTCTTTTGGTTCTGAAGTCTCCCTCTGAATCTCAGGAGTATGGTCAACCTCCATATCCTGAGGAGACTCTTCATTATCAATCTCCATATGAATCCCCCTGGATCTCCTGAATGCAACATCTTCCTCGAATGTGACATCCCTACTGATCTCGATCATCTTCTGACCTGGAATGTAAATTTTGTAGGCTTTTGATGTCTCACTGTAGCCCACAAATATTCCCTTCTTGCCAGAAGGCTCCAACTTGGTTCTCTTTTCCTTGGGAACATGAATATAGAAGGACATTCAAAGATCCTCAAATGACTGACTTCAGGCTTCTTCCTGTAAAGGCTTCTTACGAGTCATATTCTCCAAGATCTTATGAGGACTTGATACGAACACACGGTATCTGGGCTTACGCCCATAGGAAGGTTGCAAATCTGATCATGGATGGCCTTCCTTAATGCTTCCACAAATGCTCTTTCAAAACATCGAAAAGACACCATTGTCAGATCTGAGGACCTTAATTCTTTTACCAAAAAGATTTTCTACCAAGGCTTTAAACTCTTTAAACCTATCTAACACTTCCTCAGACTCTTTAGATTTCAGAAAATAAATCCAAGTCTTCCTAGAGTGATCATCAATGAAAAGAACATAATACAAGAAACCACTCGAAGAAGGAACAGACATAGGACCACATAAATCAGAATGAATAAGGTCTAAAATACACTTAGATCTATTTTCTCTACTATGAAAAGGGGCTTTTATATTCTTACCCAATGCGCAGCCTTTGCAAGTACCTTTGTGCTCCTGGTTGAACTTAGGAAGGCCCGTCACCATCTTCTCCTTGATAGGTAAGGCTCGGAAGTGTAAGTGAGCCAATCTCCGATGCCAAAGATCGCAAAGACTTGAAGAGTCATGAACCAGAGCTTGTAAAGAATGTGTGCAAACCTTGTAGAGGTTTTCATGTCTAACTCCAATTACTTGAGCATCCTTGAAGCTAGAGTTCTCCATCCACACTAGAACTTTGCCTTTAGAGAAGGCAACTTGATATCCTTTATCTTCCAAAGCTGAAATAGAAATAAGATTGCGCTTGATTCCACGAACATAAAGAACATTACCCAACTGTAGTGAGATGCCAGAATCCAAATGAAGTGTATAGGTCCCAATTCCTTTCATGGAGTGGCTAGCATCATCTCCAATGATGACTTGTTCAGAAGACTCCTTTTCCACCAAACTTGATAAGTGCTCCTTAAAGCCGATGATGTCGTGAAGCACCACTGTCGATTATCCACGTGTTGGTGTCGGAAGGTACACTGCTTGATAATGCCGAATAGAACAAATATTCACTTGAATCATTTTGTGGAGAAGCATCATCAACATCCGCAACGGTAGCTTGTTGCTTAGGCCTAGTTGGGCAATACTTGGCGAAGTGCCCAAACTTATCACACCTAAAACATTGAATCTTGGACATATCCCTCTTCTTCTTAAATGGAGGTGCATCATCATTTCCCTCCCGATTCCTCTTGAAGAATCCTTTTCTTCCATCTTTTCCTTTCTTCTTTGAAGTATGGGAGGCGAGAACATGAATATCTTCATTCTTTGAACTTTGACCAACGCCTCCTGCCACCAACCTTGATTCTTCTTGAATGCAATCAGATCTTAGGCGATCAAACTTAGGCAATTTTGACCTTGCACTGATTCCCTGAATGTATGATTCCCAAGACAAAGGCAGTCCATTGAGAGCGAGCATAGTCAGATCCTTGTCATCAACCATATACCCAATTGTAGAGAGCTGATCTCTCAAATCTGCAATCCTCATAAAGTATGTAATCACTGATTCACCTTTCGCCATCTTCACATGATGAAGTTGTTGCTTCAATCCAAGTGTCCGACTGGTATTGTTGATTTCGTACATCTCTTCCAATGTTTTGAACATATCTCTCGCTGTCTTCAACTTAGAGACGATAGGCACAATATGATCCTTGACGGAATCAACCAATATCTTCATTGCTTTAACATCTTTCTTCACCCATTGTAACTTCGCTTCTTCCTCCTCAGGTTTAGGAAAGCAAGACTCTACGAACTCACCCAAGTCATTTTCACACAAGGTAAGCATGATCCTAAACCTCCATGATGTGAAGTTGGATGCACCCTCAAGTCTATCCTCGATTTTCAAACCGTTCACCATCTTGACTAATGTAGATAGATGAACAACTAGGGTATTGCTGATTAGCAATAATCTGATCCCGATCCTCTCAAACCCACTCTGATACCATGTAAATTTTAATGAAGAGATTATATGCACAGAAAATTAACTCAAAATCAGACACAATAACACAGCAGATACCCTGGGAAAACCCTCCTCTTGAGGCCAATCACAAGGCCAATATACAGCACCAACTGTAGATGCAACAATAGATAATACTCAGCCCTGACTTGATATCAAAAAATCTCTCCTTGAAGAAATTCGCAATCTGCTCTAGATGAAATTCGCACTTGAATGAATGAAAGAATTGAACTTGCTTGAATGACAAATAGAGGAAGGTGACCTAGTATATATACAAATGAGAGAGGTCGCATCTCTTCATATACAAGGTCGGCCAAGTTACAAAATAATAATAATTACAAATAATAAATATATTTAGAACAAGTCGGCTTCAAGAGAAATTGAAATGTTGCCAAGTGAAGCGCCCATCTTTATCAAATGACCCATATAAATAAATAGCCGATAGGCTACATTTATTTATGTCTTTACTCGTGGCTGAAAGGACAAATCCTGAAGCTGCAATATCATTAACATATCCCCTAATAAAATCGCAAAGTTAATATACAACCATTCTGCCAGAACCTTCCATTGACTGTAAGGAAATGGAAATTGAAATGGTAGACAAGTTTCTCATAGCAGCAAGGATTTGTCATAAATGAGGTCCTGTTTAGCTCCCAAAAAACATATAATTTTACTATTTCCTAAGCCCCAAAATATCACCTGAATTGCAGGTATAAATGGTATTCATTTCACATGCAAACTGATGATTGATTTTAGCTAGTAAAAGTTTGAAACCACAGTAAGATAAAACAATGGTAGCCTCCATTACAAAACCTAGAGTCTTAAGTGACAGCTGATATGATTCCTAATTTGCAAAATACAATGGTTTAATTTGAATCCATTTTTGCATCAGTTCTGTGAGTAACAGTAAAGTTTCTTTTATTTCATCAACTATTCAAGAAGCTTTAGTACATGGACTGTGCCAATGTAGCTCTTTTGGTCTCATGCCAAGAAATCAAACAAAGTTTATTGCACTGTCCATGAAATCAAGAACCATAATGCTATAGAAAATATATATGTTGCTATATAGCTGGTGATTTTTGCGCATCACTAGTTACCGGTGGCTTCCTTCCTAGATCTTGATGAGTTAACACTAAGCAGTGATTAATTGTGGAGGGAAGAAGGAATAAAAGGTAATACACTAGGAGTAGAGGCACGCTCTCCTTCTTTAGCTTCCAGTCAAACAAAAACCAAGATTGATGTCCTATACCAACAGAGTCCTAATTATCTGATTTTAAACCTGTCTGTATAGATTGTTGTGATTTCTGTTGGATCCAGAATCAATATCTTTACACATCTTCACCATAAACTCTTCTTATGCTATGTCTGCCATTCGGTAGTTTGTTCTTGTTATTATTTTATTGTAACTATAAAAGAGAGGCTATAGCTTCAAATTGTTCACTGCCTAATTTTGATCATGTGTGCATACAGAAGAATGTATCAATTTTGGCTGAGTTTTTGGATCACCCCAACCCTATTTTTGCCTTTGCTGCGGTTAGTAATGTATTCATATTTGGTTAGCAAAGTTGTCATGGTCTATTACCTCACTTTGTTTTCATTTTTATACAATGCCAGTTTATATATGCCTACTCTTTAGATTTAGTATAATAAGGTTGGCTGTCACAGTTCCTTTTCATTGTTTATATCTCATTTCAAAAGATGACCAAATCATACCTAGAATCAAGTCAAAATACAAAGTACTCTATAAATCACCAGAACAAAAAGCCACAAGAGTACAGCAAGGAGACAATGGACTCATTAATAAAAAAGAGTACGAGAAAAATCATAATTACCAACTGACTCTAATCTTAACGAATTGACTTGAAGTTGAAACTTGTTGGCAAATGGTCAACACTCCACTCAAGATTCGTAACATGGACCAACCGCCTCCCGCGGATCCGTTAACTCTAGCGGTTGTATCAAGCATTAACAGGTTGACCTTTTGGTGCAATAGCAACCGTGGGGCCAACAATTGGTATCAAAGCCAAAGGTGTCGGGTTCGAATCCCCTCGGCTTGTGCTGAGGGGGAGATTGTTGTCAAATGGTCAGCACTCCCCTTAGGATTCGTGACATAGACTAACCACCTCCCATGGATCTGTTAACTCTGGCAGTTGTATCGGGCATTAACAGGTCGAACTTTTGGTGCAATGGCAACCGTGGGGCCAACAAAACTTTTATGTAAAAGCTATTTCCTTGATAGGGGCTACAACTTTATGTTTCATCTTAAATATAGCGAAAAATATGTAGATGTAGTAAATCTATGTAACAAAGAAAACAATCAGAAAATACAGCATATAGACCCTAATTATCCTGTAAGAAGAAAGAAAATAAAGTCGCGTAATGAAGGAGTCGAATGAAAAACGAATGTTTCGCATCCCAGATATATCAGCAGCCAAACAATACGTTTTTTCTCCTTGTTGCAGGTTGCAGGCAGCTTCAGACAATACCTGTTTATAGTGTGATCCGAACTTTATAGGAAAAAAAACAAGTTTTGTAGGGTTTTTTTTGGCAGGGTTTCTTCCACAATTTTTAGCCAATTTAAACACCAAACAAATCGCAATTTTCAATCATTTTTTCAGCGGTCAATGTACCTGAAAAAATTGTGAAGGTTGCAAAGTTTTTAAAAATCGTGACACTTGCGATTTATGCTTCTTTGCTTAAAACTGCACTCTTGGACTACCCAATTTTTAGTTTTTTTATTTTGTATAGGCAAACCTGTTACACCCCTTTTTTTAAGTCAAAAAAATAAAGATTTAAAGGTAAAACAAAATAGATTGAAACTACCAGGAACATTCTGCAATGTAGCTAAAATATTAAATTACTTTTTAAAAAGAGGATCAATATTTAATTGATTTTGAAATAAAAATAAGTTGCTCTAAGCTTTGCAATATGAAGCACTAAGATTTTACTCTTTTATTTTGTCTAGAATAGCGCTTGTAGATGCATTTGAATTATTAAGCATTTGAAACTAGTACTTCATTATCCACATAACAGCAATCATCCATTATGGACAAAATCTATAAGCATCCAAAATCTATCATGAAAATTGTTGGCATTTCAATTCGCACCTCTGGAATGCGAATTAGAAATGGACAGCTATGCACAGTTGAACTGCTCTTCAAATTAGGAGGGGAAGCTCCCTCTTCGTTGATTGATGCTTAAAAAGAAAAACTAAACTACTGCCAATCTTTTTATTCTCAGCTAAGAGCACAAGACTATAAAACTCTTTGCGTCATAGCTGAAGTTTCCTCTTTTCCAGAACTTCAACTACAACTAGGCCTAAACTAAGGACACTTCTAACAACTCAAGTAAACACAAAGCTTGAGAGTTAGAAGTAAACGAGGAATGATTGATTAACACAAAAGCTTAAATAAACTCACTTCCAGATCACACCTGAAGACTCATTGTACTTATAACATGTAAGCTGAAATAAAGATTATGCAAGCAAAAAAATACACATAAGACAAAATGTTGAAAGAGATTGAGACAGTAGATCAAAGCAAAGTAGGCATGAGATTTCCTTCCTCAAATTTCCAACAGCAATTACACCTTCTGGGACAGCAAGTTTGTAGCAATGACAAGCTTACAATTTAGCGATCAAACCAAATTACACTTGTCACCGATTGAACATTAATTGAACAATAATTTGCAGCAAAGGCAGGCTTGCAAACTTACTCTTACACAGAGTGAACAAACACTGAATAACAAAGTTCTGGCAAAAAGTAGGCTCAACAATTTGTTATCACAATAACGGTTAAGAAAATAATGGGCAAAGCTGCCCTTATTTATACACAAACAAGGAGTAGGTAACCCTAAAATCTCCTTGCTTTAAGCTAACTAGACTTGCCAACTCACAAGCTTTATTTCTAAAACTAACACAAGACAACTAACCACCCGCTAAAAGTAGGGAAAGTTCCAACTATAGCTTTGATATTTTTAATTTTCCGTTCTGTGTGCTCCCGTTTGATCTGCATTTCCCGTTGTCTGACGAATCTTTGGCACTAGATGATGAATCAATTGAGGAGCCTGAACATAGCTGAGATGATCTGCTTTTCCCAGCCCTAAAAACTACTTTTGACTATTCCTATGCGTGACTGAACTGAGTTAATGAGGAAAATTGCACGCTTTTCGAAAAGAGAGCAAAAATAAACTAAGGCATGAGATGCCAGGCGCCCTTCTTGGCTAGGGGCGCCTCGCATTACCAGAGTTACGAAAAATTTTCACCAATTTCAACTTTTTTCTCATTTGCCTCCTCTGTTCACCATTCTGTGTGCTTCATTCACCGTTTGTCGATGTTTGCACAACATTTGAGACTTTGAATCTGATACCTGGTGGTAGATAATCCTCCATTGATGACCTTGGAGCTCATGCTTCGCCTTCTAAAAAAGCAGAATTGACCCACCAAAGAAATCCTGACCTTTTGACGATTCTAACCGGACCAACCTGATTAGGAAGTATTTTCAACCAATCAGAATCAGTTAGAGCCCTTCGAACGAAGATTCTATTTTTAGAAATTTTGACTTTTGACAAAAATATTTACAAGACTTTGACCACTCTTTACAAAATGCCTTAATGAAGCAAAATTTTGATTGGGCACAACAATTAAAATAAAGGGTGTATCTAATTATAGATAGGCAATGCTCTCTAAGGACGCATCCCCTACTTGAAATGCCCTCATCCCCTATAGGGGGCGTTTTGAGATGCAAGAATGGGTAGGAAACATTCCCCTATCGTCCCCATTTTTTGCCAAAAATGGTGAATGTCCCAGGGATGCCAGCCATCCCCTATAGTCCAACAAGTTTTAAAAAGCATTTAAAAAAATGTTTTTAATTTTAAAAAAGGGATGGGTGAGCCCACAAGGACCCCTCCACCCCTTTAAACCATACGTAGACCTAACACAACTCTCAAAGTAACTACAAACAAAAAAACAATTTCATTTCAACATTTTCAAACTTGAGTAAAAGAGCAGCAAGAGAAGAAGCAGTAGTGAAAAGAGGAGAGAAGAGAAATGGAAAGAAGTCACTAGGGCATCAAATCCACCAAGTTTACCATCTACCATTTGTATGTTCAATTTTCTTTGCATTTTTTTAAAAAACATTTAATTTTCCAAACACATAGGGAAGGTATTTTGTTTATTTTTCCTCTTAAAATTTTAAATTGTAGCTATGTTTTAGACTTTTAACAAAAACAAACAATGAGCAGCAATGGGAGTAGTGAGAGTGAAGAGATTGAAGTTCAAATGCAACAAAGAACTACAAATAGAAGTCATAGAAGTATGGTTGCCATTGGGGATTTTTTGGGAGTGGGAACGTAGTAGGGTCAGCAATGTCAGCTAACCCATTTGAATGCCCTTCTGAACTCCTCAAAAACTATGTGAAAGCCCATTTAAACCCAGAAAACCTATCTTACAATCATAGTTGGCAGACTTGGACTTGGCAAAAACTCGCCAAACCCAAAAATTTCTACTCAGCAAAAAACTCGACAACTTTAAAAATTACTTAAATTTCTTTAAAAACACTTTGTTTTGCAAAATTCAAAAACAAAATATATCCAATGAGTCCATTAATGAGTACAACAAGTGTTTTCTATTAAATTTGATCCATTTGAATACAAATTGAGCACAAAATTGCATCATCATGCAAAACCCTAATACAATAGTTACCTGGCAACTCTTATGAATCTCTGATGTCTTTGAAAATCATCATCATAATTCATAAATTGCATATTACAACATTTGACATCTTCCTCTATCCTAGTCTAGTGAAAACTTGGGAAGAGGCTCTAATCTTTGCACACTGTTGTAGTCTAGTGAAGACTTGAGGAGAAGTTCTAATCAATGATATTATGATAGTGATAAAGATAATTGTCTAAGTTGTTCACTCCGGTCTTCACTCCCAAATCCCCTCATTGTAATCAAATTTCTTATATGAGAAGAGATCCCAATAACTAGTGGGGGTCTAGGAGTGGAGATCTCAATGGCATTGAGGGGCAGTGCCCCTTGTAGGGGTTTGGGGGCAATGCCCCCTACGGGGTTGAGGGGCGACGCCCCTCATGGGGGTCTAGGGGCAACGCCCCTCATGGGGGTCTAGGGGCAACACCGTTTCACAATTTTATCACTTAAGGGAAAAATTAGGTATTTGGCACTTTTTTATGAAAAATATTTGCTCTCCAAGTGCTATGTGAGGAAGTGTGAGGTGCATTCATGCATATATAGGGCAAAATATGAGCTTTTTTACTATTTTTTTCATTTTTTTTTGTGTTTCACACTTTTGATGTATCTAGCAAGTCTTTTTGTATAACTCATTGAGTTTTTGGCAAGTACTCACCAAAAAGTCGACAAATACTTGCCAAAAACTTGGTGAATTTTTCCCGCGAGTTAACACTGCAAAAACTCACGAGTGGTTTGGCTCGGCAAGTCTACCAACTATGCTTACAATTTGAATCATGAATATACAAAGATAAAAAAAATTTAAAAATCAAGAGGTAGCAAAGTATGTTGGCATTGCTTGTCATTGATGTCAAAGACATGTATGTTAGAGATACTTGGTTGCAGTGTTCTTAATTGGTGTTGATTTGTAGTGGTGCTGATTTGCAGTGCTTATTAAAATAATATTCTTTATTTATTTATTAATGCTCAACTATGTAAAATATTGTAAAATATCTAGATAAGATCGTCTTTGTTGTCCGAGATCTTATCTGAAGTTTCTTTTAGAAACTTCCTGCTTTTTCTTGAGATAAGATCGTGTTCGATCTTATCCTTGTACATCTTGTAAATTATTTATTGAGCACATTGCTCATTGTTAATACATCGAATATTTTACCAATTACTTGTGTAATATGGTATTAGAGCCAACATGCTCAAAATCGAATTTTTAATTCATAAAAATCGTTTAAGATTTTTTCAATATTTTTGAATTAAAAATTTCATAGAATCTTCTCTGAAACTTTTGAAGATTTTTGAAGAGTTAAAATTTCGAAAAAAAAATTCGAAATTTTTTTTTTGTGGCTCCAGAACAAAAATCGAGGGCTCAGTCGTCTGAAAATTCCGTGGGCATTTTTGTGCCATTTCCTGGGCGCGGTTTTTTGGTGTAGGCTTTGATTTGTCCTCTTGGCGTCCTGCATTCATCACTGGTCAATTTGGGCACCATTTTTTTTTAAGAAGGCAGAGTTTTCAAATGGCGTTTTGTGTTTTCTACTGGTCACGCATCTTTGTTTAGGAACAATCCCATGACTTATGGTTGCAATCTCCAACCGTGTTTTTGAAGATCTTCTGAACACGTTTTTCTTGTTTCTACTGGCGCGTGAAAATTTCTAGGCGTATTTTTGGCAGTTCGTGGCTTGGTTGAAAGAGACTAGCGCCTTTATTAAATTGCGTTTTTGTTTCTGATCTTTGGACATGATTTTGTTGTATTCTCTTTGCCGCGATTTCTTCCAGACATATTGAAATTTTTTCCTTCTGTCTAGCCGCGGATTTCTTCATTTAGGCATGCTTTCCTGCAATTTTCTATACCTTTCATGGCGAACTAAGGTTCCAGAATTTTCGTCTAGGGTTTTGACCCTTCAATTCAAGGCAAAAAAAAAAATTCGTTTGCAGATTCTTGGTGGGTTTTTCGAGAGCTCAACTGGGTTGGTCTCCGAATTTTCTGGGTGCCTTGAATTTAGTGCCATTCGTACATTGTACTTTCTACAGACTGTACCTGAATCTACCTCTATTTTTGCATTAGAATTCGTGCCTCGAGTTTCATGCATCAACCTCTCTCAGTACCTCATTTTTTGTGCCTTCAAAAGCGTGAAGATGGCCAGTTTAAATAATTTGATGCTAGAGGGCAGTCAAAGATTCAATGGCAAAAATTACAACACCTGGAAGCAGCGGATGATGACAATCTTTGAATAGCGCTGCCTTGATCAGATGATCCTCGGCAATGCTACTCGTCCCACAATGGCGGCTAAGGATCAAGAGAAGTTTGATGAGCGGAATCATGAAGCGGTAATGCTTATTAAGCTTTCGGTTACTGATGATCAGCGCCCTCAAATTCCACTTGGAAAATCGGCTAAGGAGATATGGGATCACTTGAAGGGTTTGCATGAAACTTCCGACAAAAGTCGTGCGTTTTTCTTGAAGAATATGTTGTTTTCTATCATAATGGATGAGAAGACAACTCTGCAAACGCACCTGAATAAAATCCAGGAGATCAAAGATCAATTGGAGGCGATTGGTCGGAAAATGGAGTAGGAAGACATGGTTGTGATCACCCTGAAGAGTCTACCGAAATCCTATGAACACTTCATAGAGACTCTCAACATTACGTCTGCTAATGTTGATCTAAAGTTTCCAAATCTATGCACTATCCTCTTGCACCAAGATCGCTGGAGACAACAGTTTGGTGGCAGTGAATCATCATCCTCCACGGAGCAGGCCTTTGTAGCTAAAACCTAGTGCAAGCAAAAAGGGAATGGTCAACCTTCACAGTAGAAAGGCTCAAGTCAGACCTCCACCAACCCGAAGAAGAAAAATATACAATGCAACTATTGTCATAAATTTGGCCACATCAAGAAGGATTGTCGTGCTCGTTTGGCTTCTGACCAAAAGAAGCAGGGAGGGTCTCAGCAGCAAGCGAATGTCGCTGAGCACTCTGAGCAAAAGGAATCTGCCTTTTATGCACTCATGGCAAAAAGGCCAGTAGACCATGTCAAATCCTCTGCTTGGTACATAGATTCTGGTGTCTCATGTCATTTCTCACATCGGCGTGACTAGTTCACAGACTTTTCCCCTTGCACTAACTCAGTGATTTTTGGAGGAGGCAAGGAATACACAGTTGTCGGCACAGGCACTGTTCAGGTTCAGTCTGGCAGGAGGGATCTCATATTCCTCAACGTGTATTATGTACCTGATATAGAGCTCAACCTTCTCTCAGTCAATCAGATAATGTGGCATTCTCCCCAGATGGATGTGGTGTTCAGCTCGCACAAATGTTCGATTGTAGACCGCGAGACTCGCACAACGGTGGCCGTTGGGATAGAGGATCATGGCCTTTACAAGCTTGTGGACACTGGTGATTCTCCAGAGTTAGCCTTGGCAACCAGAAATTCAGCTGTCACCAATCTTTGGCACCAGCAGTACGGGCACTTAAACGTGCACTATCTCTCTCAGCTTGCTCGGGAGGGACTTGTAGATGGCTTACTTGACATTCAGACTCAGCATTAGGGTGTTTGTGGTTCTTGTCAAGCCGGGAAGCAGCATCGCACACCATTCAAGGATGGCGACTCTTGGCGAGCTTCTAAGGTACTTCAATTAGTTCGTGTTGATTTTTGTGGGCCTATGTCTACTTCTTTTGTAACTGGTTGCAAGTACTTTCTACTCTTTGTTGATGATTATAGTAGGAAAATGTGGGTGTACTTTCTTAAGTAGAAATCATAAGTTTTTAATGTATTTCAGAAGTTTAAGGCCTTGGTAGAAAAAGAGTCCAGTTCTTGTATCATAACTCTTAGGTCAGATAATGAGGGGGAATTTTGTTCTAGTGCATTCTCCAACTTCTATGATACTCATGGGATAAAATGTCAGTTGACCACACCCTACACTCCTCAGCAAAACGGTGTTGTGGAGCGGCGCAATCGTACGATTGTTGAGATGGCTTGCTCCATGTTGCAACACAGGAGTGTTCCTACCAAGTTTTGGGCAGAAGCAATCAATACTTCAGTCTATCTCCTTAATAGGTCACCCACTCATGCTGTTAAGGGGAAGACTCCTGAGGAAGTCTGGATTGGTCGAAAACCCAAGATCAATCATTTGAAGGTTTTCGGCTCTCTTGCATATGTTTGTATTCCAGAGGCCAAGCGCTCTAAGCTGGATTCCAAGAGCCAAAAACTAATGTTCACAGGGTACAGTGACAACCACAAGGGATACAAGCTGATTGATATAGACACTGATTGTCTTATCTTCAGTCAAGATGTTGTCTTTGATGAGGAACGAGGTCCATTTTACTTTTCCTCACCTGATCAACATTCAGAGGATCAACCCCTGCCAGGTCCTGATGTGGGTGTCCAACTTCCGTTAGGTTCACCTGATGGGAGGGATGACGAAGACCTAGTCTTTGATGATGCTCAACCTAAGTTTCCTCCAGATGATAATGAAAATCCAACTGCTGAACCTGTTCCAGATCTAGCTCCTCCTGTTACCTCTAATGTTGGCACTTCTGCTCTCCAACCGAAATGGTGGGCTAAGACTATCAGTGATCTTCGTGCTGGTGAGCTCATTGAGGGTAGATCATCCAGAAACAAGAGCAAACAGCAATCTACTGTGAATTTTGCTCTCATGGCCAACATCCACAGTGTTTATGAGCCTCAAACATATTCAGAGGCAAATGGGATACCTGAGTGGATAAAGGCGATGGAATCTAAATACCAAAGTCTTCAGAAGAATCACACTTGGGTCTTTTCTGATCTTCCTCCAGGGAAGAAGCCCATTAGCTGCAAATGGGTGTACAAGGTGAAGTATAAAGCTGACGGAACCCTTGACAAGTACAAAGCTCATTTGGTTGCACGGGGGTTCTCACAAAACGAAGGCATCGACTATGAGGAGACTTTTGCTCCTACAGCCAAAATGAGTACCATACGACTCGTCCTTGCCTTAGCAGCCCAATTTGGTTGGAAGGTCCATCAGATGGATGTGAAGAGTGCTTTCCTCAACGGTGAGTTGAAGGAGGAAGTATACATGACACAGCCTCCAGGTTTCAAAGTTGATGGTCAAGAATAAAAGGTGTGCAAATTAGTCAAAGCACTCTACGACCTGAAGTAGGATCCTCGAGCTTGGTACATAAAAATTGACAAGTACCTCACAGATCATGGCTTTCAGAGGAGTCCACCTGACTCGAACCTGTATGTCAAGGATACTGGTAATGAGATCCTGATTGTTGTTGTCTATGTGGATGACTTGATCATTACTGGCAGTTCAACACATTTGATCGCTGAGATCAAACAGGATTTGTGCAGAACTTTTGACATGACAGACTTGGGCCTCCTCCATTATTGTTTAGGTGTTGAGGTTTGGCAAACAGAGAGCAGCATTTTCATCTCCCAGTCCAAGTATGCTCGTAGTCTTCTGGATAAGTTTCGAATGCAGGATTGCAAACTTGCCTCCACACCCATGGAAAAAGGACTTAAGTTGTCAGCTACGTCCGATTCACCTGTGGTAGATTAAACATTGTGGTGCAGGAGCACCTAGTGGAATTCATGCCTCCATGAGGCCATTTTGTAAATATTTGATTTACATGGTATTTTGGTCATTTCATAAGGTCATTTAAACCATATTTAATATTTTTGAGGCATTTAATAGGTTATTAGGTGAGTATGAGTTCATATTGTCAAAAATTGTAAACATTGTTAAAAGTTGTCAAAATGCAAAAATGTAAAATTGCAAAAATGCAAAAATGTAAAATTGCAAAAATGCAAAAATAAGAAGATGAAGGGTCATATGAGGAAGTTAGAAAGTTGTAGGTGCTTGGTTATGCTTATAAATGGTTTAAATACCATTGTATGGTCGAATCTTAGGAGAGAGGGATGTAAATAATGAAGAACCAATAATGAAGCCCTAATTTTATGCAAAATTTCCATGTTTTTTCTGATAAATCTGAGTTTCAGATCATTTTACGAACTATTATGGCCATATTTTCATGTAAAAATCACTTGGAATGATTAAGCTATGAGTCTACAACATTCTCCTTTTTGTCTCACTCAATTTTATGCAAATTTGAGTAAGTTATGGTGATTTATTGATTGCAACTTTTCAGATTTTTCTGTTACAGTCGTGTTGCAACAAATTGTACGACTAGGTACGGCCTCAAAATGAAATAAATATTATATGGTTGGATAGAGGGATGAGTTAGCTTTCTTTTGGCATTGGTTTGAGGTTGTTTCATGAAATATTAAGAAAGTTATGCTCATTTTGGTGAAAACAGTCAAGTTTTGATTTACACATGGCAGCAAGCAATAAAAATTGCATATTTTTCATTTTCCATTTTGTAAATATTTGATTTACATGGTATTTTGGTCATTTCATCAGGTCATTTAGACCATATTTAATATTTTTGAGTCATTTAATAGGTTATTAGGTGAGTATGAGTTCATATTGTAAAAAATTGTAAATATGGTCTAAATGACCTTATGAAATGACCAAAATACCATGTAAATCAAATATTTACAAAATGGCCTCATGGAGGCATGAATTCCACTAGGTGCTGCTGCACCACATTGTTCAGGCAACTAGTGGGCAACCTCATCTATCTCACTGCCACTAGACCTGACTTGAGTTTTGCAGTGAGCTACATATCACGCTTCATGACAGCCCCCAAGGCTGATCATTGGGTAGCAGCAAAGCGTGTGCTACGTTAGGTGAAGGGCACTCCTGATTTTGGACTCTTGTACACTCGGAGTCACGATCCTAAACTCAGTGGGTTCACAAATTCAGATTGGGCAGGTTCAGTTGATGATAGGAAATCAACATCTGGGTATGTGTTTAGTTTGGGATCTGGTGCAGTCACATGGACTAGTAAGAAGCAGCAGGCAATGGCTCTCTCCTCGACAGAAGCAGAGTATCAAGGAGCAGTAAAAGCAGCATGTGAGGTAGTTTGGCTTCGTCGGATGCTTGCGGATATGCAAATATCTCAAGCAGGTTTGACTCCCTTGTTCTATGATAATCAGGGAGTTCTCAAACTTGCTAAGAATCCGGTCTTCCATGAACGAACCAAGCATGTGGAAACTCATTGTCATTTCATTCAGAAGCTGGTTGAAGACGGATCGGTTCAGTTGTTGTATGTTCCGACAGAGGAGCAGACAGCAGACATTCTCACCAAGTCGCTCAGTCCAGACAAATTTGTCAAATTTAGAGGGCATCTTGGTGTAGTTGATAGATTGAGCATTAAGGGAGGGTATTAAAATAATATTCTTTATTTATTTATTAATGCTCAACTATGTAAAATATTGTAAAATATCTAGATAAGATCGTCTCTATTGCCTGAGATCTTATCTAAAGTTTCTTTTAGAAACTTCCTGTTTTTCTTGAGATAAGATTGTGTTCGATCTTATCCTTGTACATCTTGTAAATTATTTATTGAGCACATTGCTCATTGTCAATACTGTATACATTGAATATTTTACCAATTACCTGTGTAATAGTGCTCTTCTTTGGTTTATCATGAATTGATTCATTCCATAGTCATCATGTTGAGGGTTGATAAGGTCTATCATGCATTTCTTGGTTCACTCATTGCAAGGTGTTTGTTGTTCAAGGAGTTGCAAGTTGAAGTTGGTGTAAAGGAAAGACATGATGCAGTAGTGCTATTGCATTTTTGGACAAAGATCATTCAAGGAGTTGCTTGTTTTTTTATTCATCTGATGGTGTAATAGTGCTTCACAAAGGATCATGTATCAAGCATTCATGAGTGTTTAGGGTTTAGTAATGTTGGAGGTCAAGTCTATCATGCATTTCTTGGTTCACTCATTGTAAGGTGTTTGTTGTTCAAGGAGTTGCAAGTTGAAGTTGGTGTAATGGAAAGACATGATGCAGTGGTGCTATTGCATTTTTGGACAAAGATCATTCGGTGAGTTGCTTGTTTTTTTATTCATCTGATGGTGTAATAGTGCTTCACAAAGGATCATGTATCAAGCATTCATGAGTGTTTAGGGTTTAGTAATGTTGGAGGTCAAGGTGCTAAAACTCTAGGCTAATGTTTTGTCAAAGACTTCTTGTCACTTTTAACAATGATTCTCAATATGCTTTTACAGTGCATTAAATGGCAGAGATCATGGCTTGTTGTTGATTAGGGCTTGTCAAATGTGGAGGTTTTAAGATCTAAAACCCTAGGTCTTTGTATTTATTAAAAACCTTATGCACAAGTGCTTAATGGTTACACTTTATGTTATAATTTAAAGTTGACTTGCTATAACAGGTAGCAAGACACTTAAGTGAAACCTTAAGGGGATCATATACATTGGGAACCGGCCCCTACATTTAGGGTTTACCGCTTTAGCAAGTTAATGGCTCTTAGTATGCCACTCAAAAGTAAATCAACAGCTATTATTTAATTGTGTGTTGTCGGGTGTTAAAGGATCAAGGGTCCTCATTTAAATCTGATAACGATTCTTTCCATAGTCTACACTTTGACGAGAATGTGAAGTGTCATGGCTTTTGGTATTCAATTATGCATAGTTTGTTAACTGTTTTGCAGCGATGGTTTAAGTAATGATGCCAAGGTATTGAGCATGGTTCTGTTGGTGGATTGGGCCCTATGAGGAAGTATTGAAAACTACAATACCACATTTGTGATCAGATAATGAAGAGGAGAAGGTATTGAAGTTAGTGATTTCATGCTCTTATGAAAACATCTGCAGATAAGAAGGCTTGAATAAGATAACATCAAGGAGTGATGTACTGCCTCTGTTTTGACTTAATCCATGATTTGTGTTTGCTTTGCAAAGATTAGAAAGATCTGGACATGGTCACAAATGCTTGGATTTTAATTGTTTGTAAGGATAGTATGGGAGTTAGCCTAATAGTGAACTGGATATGAACATGTCAAAGATTGATTATCGTATGGATGTGTAAATGTTCATGAGCCTAATATCTTATAATTGATTGTCATACCAGGAAATCTTTTTGTGTAATTTTTTGTTTATTCAAAAAGGGGTTCAGTCAAGGTCTGATTGGAAGAAAGAGCAATGTGTAAACTTGCATAGCAGTGATCAAATTGTGTAATGTCAATGTAAGTTGTCTTGGGTTGAGGAGTGTGATTTGCTTTGATTAGAAGCATGATCTGATTCTGATTGAGGTCATTGATACAGAAATTTGTTTGGAAGAAATGACAGTGTGTGAAACAGATTACAGGTGACTAGTGCTTTATATGTGAAATCAAAGAAGATTAACAATGAGGGTGTGTGTTTTGAGTTGTGAAGGCAGTTTTTAGAATTGTGATATATGATTGATGAATCAGTGCAGATGTATGTGTGAATAAGGGTGATGAAGATTTGATAGATCAGTGATTTGTCTGGAAACGGAGTAACCCCCTGAATTTTGCCAATTTCTTCTAAAAGTGTTGTTGGCTTGCCAGTGAGGCAGGTTAGTTTGCCAGTGAGGCAAGATGTTTAGCTAGTGAGGCTTGTTTTGACAGTGAGGCAGGTTAGTTTGCCAGTAAGGCATGATGTTTAGCCAGTGAGGCTTGTTTTGACAGTGAGGCAGGTTAGTTTGACAGTGGGGCATGATGTTTAGCCAGTGAGGCTTGATGTTCAGCCAGTGAGGCATACAATTTGTAACCAGTGAGGTTTTGGCTAGTGAGGCTTAATGAAACTTATTTTCAGAGTGGTTTTTCTTCCACTCATAAAACTTGCGTTATGTCTCCTCTTGGTGGTTTGTCATGTTGTGTTGGATTGGTCATCTTTGTTCAAGTATTATGTTCTGATTTGCATATCATTGTGACTCCCTCAACATTCAATGTCTATACTGTTTGAAGTGTTTTCAATGGGTCTCTTTGCATAATACAAGTGAGTTAAGGTTTTAAATTTGATTTCTCATTAGACCACTGATTCACCCGCCACACCCCCTCCCACCCCCTTTGGTCTCTGAGTGATCCTGTACTCCAACAATTTAACAAAGTATGGCTATGTCATTTGTGCAACAAAAACTATAGGGGCAGCTATACAAGAGTTTATTCTCATCTTTTGTGGAGAGCTCGACAAGGGTAAAAGGTTGTGAGACTATAACTCCAATTGAGAAGCTTGAAATAACTAGATTGCATATGGAGTGGGAGGAAAGAAATAAGGGAATTCAATTGGAGACTATGCAGCCTAATGTGTCATTGCTTATGGGAACCATGGATATTGGAAATTAAAGGGAAGAGGGTTCTACTTCTACCAAGGGAATGAAAAAAACTACTAGTGTTGCAGGTATGTTTAAAATCAATCATGAGAGATGACCGAATCTTCTATTGCAATAAGGTAAGTGAGTTGATGGAAGAAATGAGACAAACTTGGATAAGGGATGGATGCTCCATCATCATGGATGGGTGGACCAATATCAAACAATGGCCACTCATCAATATTATTGTCACAAGTTTAGTTGACTCTTATTTTCTTACAGATATTGATTGTTCAACGAAGAGGGAGGATGCAAACTTCCAATTTCAAATTTTGAAGGATACCATAGAAAACGTTGGAACATTTAATGTTATACAAGTGGTGACCAATTCAGCCCGTGTGTGTAAGTTAGTTGACTTGATAATGGAAGGTGCTTACAAGCACATGTTGTGCTCATGCATTGAAGGACAATGGAAAGATAAATTGGGTGAAGGCAGTCTTGTTAGAGGCTAGAGATGTATAGATGTTCATTTGCAACCATCACACTTCACTTGCTTTGTTCAAGGCTTTTTCGAGGAAGAAATTCCTCAAGCCCATAGATACTAGATATGTCAACTCCTTCATTTTGTTAGAGAGGATGATTGAGGTCTAGGTAGCTTTACAATTAGTGGTGGTTAATTCAAAGTGGGGTAGATGATCAGAGACAAGCAAACCTGAAGGAAGAAATGTGAAACAAAAAATCCTTGATGGCAATTGGTGATACACAATGAGGTAAGAAATTGTTGGTCTTATTATATTTTTAAAAAAATAATTCATTAATGTTTTAACTTGTAAATTATTTTTGTTTTTTGTAATAACATTCACTCTATTATTTGAGTCTTAAATTCTTTAATCTTTTTCAAAACTTAGGACTTAGTAACTGGTTTGCATTTGTAGATATGTTTGCTCCTTCATTGAGCCTATTGTATGAGTCATAAGGTATGTTGATAGACTCTCCTAGGCTTGGAGAAACTTATGAGACCTTTGAGAGCATATTTGGGCAACTGAAGCAAACCATTTATAACAAGTATCCTACTTTGGGATTTATGAGGAGCATTTTAGGCCCATTGTAACACAACAATGGAACACTATGAACATTGTACTTCATATGGCAACTGCTCTAAATCCTAAATGGTATGTAGCTAGGCATGGAAGAGTGCCTCCATCTCATGATTAAGACATGAAAGAAGAGTTCATGAAATCCCTTTAAAAAATGCATATTGATGAAGAATCTTCTTTACTTTGCACACAATGGCTTGCATTTGTCAATCTTTGTGGTCCAACATTCAACAAACCAAAGATGAAAATGGATAGAACTACATTAACTCAAACCAACCTTTTTGGATGGTCAATATGGCATGGCAAGGATGCACTAGAGTTGAGGATACTTGCCACTCACTTCATTTCACAAGTTATGAATTCCTCTATTGTAGAGACAAATTGGTCCACATATAGCTTCAACCAATTAGTCAAGAAGAACAACCTTATCTCTAGATGATCAAAGAAGTTGATGGTCATACATACTGCCTTGTGGCTATAGGATCGACAAACCCCTGAGAATCGTCAAACTCCAACTTCACATTGGGATGTTCATCATGAAGATGCTATACAAGTTGATGAGAAGGAAGCACAAAAGGAATTGGTTGGGGTTCCATTGCTTGAAGCAGCCCCTTATAGTGGCAGTGAATAGGACTGGGACTCCAATTTTGATGCAAACCTACCAAATACAGATGTTGGTTAAGGACAGCTATATTTTATATGTTTTTATCATTTGGTAGTTAAAACTTGCAGCATTTGGGCATTTTGTTGTAATTCTTATATGATACATATGCACATTGACAATGAAAGCATTTATATATTGTTAATTTGTTTGTCAATTCTCATGTGGAATCTCAACTCAAGTTGAATGTTATATATTAGGTTTTATAATGTCTATGATGAATGCTTTATGAATGTCATCATATGAATATTTGAAATTTCCATATATTTATACAAAGTTCCTTATTTTTTAATAGTTGTCCCCTGCCGTCCCCTACAAAATGGGAAAAAAATTCCCATACCAGAATCATTTCCCCTACCATCCCCATCTCGGAAACTTATAGAGCATAGTAGACAGGTAATAGTTTTCCAATATGTTTGCGCCATTTATTATCAAAGTATTTTGTAGTTAAGCCCTTTCCAACTCTCAGCGACACAAAATCAACAAAATGTGAGAAAGTTGTTCAGAAAATTCCAATAGTGACTAACGCAGAAATGTAACTTGTTAAATTCAGACAGTACATAGTTGTTGGGGCATTTCACAGTTAAGCCCATTCCAACACTTTTCAACAACACAGTATCTACTTTGAATAAACTAAGCAGAATCTAGAGACAAAGTCAACAAACTGTTAATAGGTTACTTAGGAGATCACTATTAGTTGGTAGATTGCAACATTCATCCTTATTACTTTCTGGTGGTATATAAAGAGAGAGGAGAAGAGAATCTAAGAAGTTTGGAAATGTCAAGAAAAATTAAGTGAATGGAATAAGTTGGAAAAGAAAGGGTAAAAATAAGATTTGAAGCCTACCAAAGATTCTCCAACTTACTGCATTCTGATAATTTCGGTATACGTCCTCCATTGCAGCTGCAGCACTAGCAGGTAATCGTTTGGCTTCAATTTTCTTCTGCATGGCCAAGAATAGCTCTGCAACAACCTTTGATCACTATTGAAACCATTGCTTACAAAAATACTAATACATATGAACGATCCTAACATAATTCCTGTAATTACATACATATGATATTACTCGTTTATGTTATTACAAGGGCAAAAACATGCCAGGAGTTGAAGGAAAAAAATAAAATGCATGATGCAAATGGTTATAGAAAAGATACCAATACAAATATACAATAAGCAAATGTCAATGTGTGATATGACATTTTGTGACTTAGTTTTGCAGTCCAAAGCAAACATTCTCAATTTTTTAATGCAAATACTAATATTATGCACAAGGTCCTTTTCCTTTTGCCTTGCAAAGATAACTTGTTTTCTAATATTATCCCTCTTAATTAATGATTATTATCCTTTCATGAACCAAACAGAATACATAAAATGCTTTGATATTACAATGTATCATTAGATAATCCAGGGTACCTTCAACAAAAGTGTCACATCCCAAGGAATGACATGCTTGAGAAAGTGTTGGACAATGTTTGGAAACAGCCTAAAGGACCTCCCCCTCACTCTCCTCCATTGGGAAAGGGAAACTCTCTCCCACAATCTTAAGGTCAAACACATAAATGACCCTCTCCTAATAAAGGAGGACAAAGGCTTTTGGATTAGGCTCTTGACCAACAGGAGAGTTGTTTGCTACACTCTATTCCAACCATCTCCTCCCTGAGCCTATCATGTTCAAGTCTACACAAGATATTAGTAAACCTGATATTGATCCTTTCTTATTTTGCTGCCATGTTTTGGTTTGATTTGGTACATTTTAATTGCATGTTGAGGCATACAAGCAAGGATAAACTGATGTAAGATGTATATGAGTTATTATATTTATAGCAACACTGACATAATATCTCTATTAAGTTTATGACTTGAGAAATAATGTTTGAGCATGGTTATTGAGTTCTGATTATGGCGTGTGGCACTAATGATTAATGAATGGACATAAAGTTGACATCATAAACCATAAAAGAATACCTACAAAGAAGTACACCGGATTAGATGGTGTTATGAGACATGAAGGATTAGCTAATGGGACCTAGCTACTCTATTAGACGATGTTATTGTACAATTTATAATTATGAATCCCACTACAGAAAGATCTAGATTATTTTTAATGAATAATTAGAACTGCTATATCCTATTCAAGGTATGAAAGCCAAACTAGAAAATAAGATGACTCTCTGTCATGTCACAGAATGAAATACATCCAAATTCCAGACAACATTTAAAATGCCTAAAAAGGCAACTCAACTCTTATATATAAGTCCAATAATTTCAAGGGGCCCAATAATTGTCTGCCTAATAATGGAACTAGTCTTTGGAGTACCAATGGAACTTTAAACTAGCAATATGTAGTTAAGGAGTGAATTCAGGTGAAAGAATCACTGCCTGCTTGGTCTGCAGTTCTAAAACATCTCTATGTAATTCTCCAATTGTGATTGTGCCCAAGAAAGATGGTGCATGAAGAATGTGTACGGATTATCACACCTTGAATAAGAGCACCATTGAGACTAGGTATCTCTTTCGCCAATTGGTAATTTGTTGGATCAACTCCAACATACCAAGTACTTCACCAAGCTAGAGTTGAAGAGCAAGTATAATAAAAGTAAGAATAAATGACGAGGGTATACATGCAATTTTCAAGACAAAGAAAGGTTTGAACGAATGGCTTGTGCTTCTCCTTCCTTTGTGTAACGCTCCTGCTACTTTCATGAGATGAGGAGAGATCTATTGAGACCATTCGTAGATTCTTTTGTTATTGCATATTTGGATGACAAAATGATTTTTAGTGAAACCTATGATGAGCATCTAATAAATTTGAGATATGTTTTACAACTGTTCAAGGGAGTAAGTTGTTGCTCAGTTAAAAAAAAAAGTGTGAATTTGCACAAAAATCATGTGGCCTATTTGAGACATATGGTTGGAAGAGGGGAATTGAATATTGATCTCACAAAGATTGAAGCTATTATCAATTAGTTTATGCCTTCCAAGGTAGCTGAGACAAAGATCTTTATAGAGGTCGTTCAATATTTAATAAAGTTCATAGTATCATTCTCCACAATAAAGTAGCCTTTGCAACCCTAACCACAACTAGTAAGTCCCTCTTAGGGTAAAAATGAGCGTCATGCTTTTTGAAGATTGAAACATAAAACCAGCAAGGAATGGTTTTGGAACCACCTAACTTGCAGCTAAAATTTGAGATGTTAATGGATACAAGCAACTATGCTATGTAGGTTATCCTATTGCAAGGATATAATTTGGCTTGTTATCATTATATTTCCCTCGGGACAGTTTTAAATTATCCTAAATATGATAAGATTTGTATGCACTTGTACAATTTATTAAAAATGTAAGCACTATTTTAAAGGTAAAGAAACTATAGTTCAGACGGACTACCAACCTCTCTGAAGCACAATCAAAATCACAGGAAGCAAGGCAATGCAATTGGATGGGTTTCTTATGGCAATTTCATTTATTTATCAAGTATAAAAAGGGTTTAACTGAAAAATCGCTGATATATTGCCTGGACCGCCTGCAATTTCAGCTTTGAGCACAAGAACTTAACTGGAATGGTTGAACCATCCGTCCATGGGGCTGTAGGGAGGAGTATCCACAAGATGAAGATTTTTGTGAGATATATCATTATATTTTCCATGGGACAGGTTTGAATTATCCTAAATATGATGAAGATTTGTATGCACTTGTTCAATTCATTAAAAACGGGAGCACTATTTTATGGGTAAAGAAACTATAGTTCAGATGGACCACCAACCTCTCTAAAGCACAATCAAAATTGCAGTAAGCAAGGCATCGTAAATGGGTAGGTTTATTATGGCAATTGCATTTATTTATCAAGTATATAAAGGGTGTAACTAAAAAGGCGGCTGATATATTGCCTGGACCACCCAGCAATTTCAGTTTTGAGAACAAGATCTTAACTGGAATGATTGAACTATCGATCCATGGGGCTATAGGAAGGAGCATAGTTGTAAAACTCAGACTCGGCAAGCCCAATATTTGTAAAAACTCAGGACTCCGCAATAACGCGGTAAATTTATCGAACATTTAAAAATACATAACTTTTTCAAATACTCTTTAAAAACAAATATATATACTAAATGTGTAGAACATATTACTGATTTCTGTCATATTATTGAACATGACCAAGTCAATTGCCAACATAAATACAATCAACATGTTTGCATGCTAATGATTAAAATTCCCTTACAATCCCTCATATTGAATGAAAATGAACCTTCAAACAATTGTTTAAAACCTAAGTTACTAGTTCTGGTTAGGATCTCGGTTCGAGTTCATAGATTCAATTCATGGATCCAACAAAAAAACTATGAGGGCTGGATTCATTTTGATTTGTCTGTAATAAAAACATGTAAAACTTATATATATAATATAATTATAATAAATAAAATTATAAATATTACAATACAATATATAAATATAATATTATTGATAAGAGCAAGCTTTTGGATTAAGTTGTGTTTGATTGATTGAAAATAATACACAGCTTAATCCAAAAGCTTGCTCTTATCAACTTCATGGACTGTGGAAAACTTATACCAACTATAATATTATTATAATTAATAATATACCAACTATAATATTATTATAATATATAATTATTAATATTAATAATATAACTATAAGATAATAATATTATAAATATTGTAGTAAAATATATATTAATGTAAATATAATATTATATTTTTCTATACACATAAGATGGATATTTATTAATCAAAACAAATGTTATTACATGGTTCTTTCTCCCTAATGCCCTAATTAGGACATCCATAGCAGACTCCACACGGGTTATCATTACAGAGTTGGACATTGATGAGGCACACAATCTCCACACCGCATTAGGACCATCATGCCATCACCCGTGAGAGGTTTCAGAAGCAAGATTGTCCAAGAAAGAAAGTCCCAACCTCTAGTTTACCCCACGTAGACTTGCGAAGTGAAAACAAAAACTCGCCAATCCAATCCTAGTTCCCAACCCGCTTTATGCCTTTGTGCCCTCATTGCTAGCTATCATGCCCTAGTCACGTTGCAGAAGGCAAAAGAAATCAGAAATCGCATCACATGAGGCAAAAATTATGGCGAGTTTCACTTTTTTTGCAAAATCCAACTTATATATTAAACCCTAACGAGTTCTCAGCAAATGAAGCACGCATTTTCGTGCATTTTGAGCAAAAAATCACGGCGAGTCAACAATAAAACACGGGGCCGAGTTATTTGGCGATTTACTCACCGCCTTGATTGACAGGCGATTACTCGCGAGTTATCTAAGTAAGCGCCAAGTTTTTCAACACTGGGGAGGAGTACCCACATGAAGATTTTTGGGAGATATATCAGCTTTTGCAAAAGACTAAAAGTTCAGATTTGAATACAAAAAGATTATCATCTCAAAGACGGAATACTTTACAAATTAGGAAAACTATATCCACGGGATGGAAGAATTAAGCTTATCAAAGAGGCACACACCTCCAAGTTCATTAGTCAATTTGGGATAGCAAAGACATTGGCAAATTTGCAAAAATATGTGTATTATCCAAAAAGTAATATTATGTTGCTAAATTAATAAGAGGATGCATTATATATATTATATAGTATAAGTAACTTGGAAGCCAAATAACAAAAGGAATTGAGGTTGTATAAGTCATTTCTAGCCACCCCAAGACAATGGGAAAGCATTTCTATAAATTTCCTAGTAGCTTTACCCATGCAAAATAAGAGGCATCTTCAGGTATGCACTTTCAGTACTTCCAAATCTATTTTTTAATTGATTCATTATTTATTTTGTCCCTGTTTCTGGATTGTTTGATCATCCCCAATGGTGACTTCAGGTATTCAGTGCCCTTTTTGCAGAAATATTGTCATTCCTTCACTCATACATGGCAACCTTGTGTGTCAATGAATTACAATTTGACTCCCCTTTTCACACATTTCCAGTCCTCTTTTTGGACAGTAGTTCATCTGGCCCTGCTCTTTCTGGACACTTTCTTCTCACACACCAACAAGCACTTGTAGAGTTTCATATTCCCTATGTTACCGTGACACAATTTGCATTTATGGTAGCCTTATAAGTAATCTTTGTTTTTCAACTCTGCCTTGTAGATCTAGAAGAAACATTCATTAACAGATTATCACATAATATATGGATTCATATTTTACCATATCGGCATTCAGCTCCCACAGTAAATTGTCTTCTTTCACATAAAGAGATTATAGTTAATACAACTTGTAAAGTGAGAAATTGAGCTTTGTCCGGTGATGCAGCAGTATCAGTCACAAGTTCAATATACATTCCCTTACTTGCAGAGAGATACGGAGCATTGTTAGTAGCAAGTGTAGGAATATATATAATTATAATGGTATGCTATTAATTAGAAAATCATTTATCTAGATGCATTAAATGTCCGTCATATCTCAGAGTTGTGAATAGATTAGTTGTATCCCACCATAATACTTTCCATTAACTGGTCCTCTAGTGCATAAAAAGTATATGCTCATCATCGTCTTCTTTGCAATTTCTCCAGTTATTTAGTTTATTTCAATTTTTTTAATTATTAAGCATTTTCAATTTGTTTCTGTACTTGAGGCATTCTTGTAATGTGCACATTTAGTACTTTGGTATTTTCTACTTTGTCTGTGAGAAACTCGAACTTTTTATACGTGATGCTGCTTTTTAAGGAAGGCCATTAATTCTGGGTCAGTGTTGTGATGATATGGAGTCATCGGATGAAACTTATCTTGTCAAATGATGTTAAAATAAAAAAGCATAAGGGGACATCTACTAGAAGCAAGGGGACTGATCAAATCGATCACTCCTCATGGGCATTAATAATCTTCAAATGCAAAGGTTTTTTTTACTGCAACTTACTTTATTATAAATTTACAGCCCAGCTCACAGTTTGATGGCAAAACATTACTCACTGCACATTTTGATCCAGAAATGGCCCTTAATTCAGGACACAGCTTTAAGTAAATATATGTTTATAAATTGCAGGTAGGTTTAGATTTCTAAAAGCAAAGTTCGTCCATTGAAGCCATAAAAATAGGCCCTAAATTATTCAAACTATAGCATTTCTCCCCGGTTAAGAAAAGAAATGCTAGTCTAGAATTGTTTAGTGACAATGTAATGTCCAACAAACTCTTTTATCTTTTGTTAAAAGCACGTTAACCATCTATGTCTTCTGTAACCTGTATATTGTTTTTACGCCGCTCGCAAGGTTGATTGAATTGAGATATACACGCACATCACCACCCCTCGAGGTTAATCATAGAAGTCTCCTGGGATCAGACAGCCCCTACAGTTAAATCGAATCACAGGGATTTACCCTAGGGCACCCTGTAAATTGCAAGGGTCTCCAGAACCTAATGTCGAGTCCGTAATTTAATCACTTACTAACTAATAACAACAATATTTCAAATCAATTTATGTGTGCTAAAATTCTTAGCATGTTTTCCTGAGGCTTATGCCACAAAATTAGGACTCAAGTGGAGGGCAAATGACACCAAGATAGAATCTTTTAACAAGCAAGTGAGCATTGCCTTAAATGCATCAGAAATTTTTAGATTGAAAATGAACAAATGTTTGATAATAATGGAGGAAAACTGAACCGACCTTCTTCAGAGAGAAATGTTCGCGAGGGTGTGCCACCATTATTAACACTACCGTGAGCCTCTGCAACCGCTGCTTTTCTAGGCCGCGCTAAAACCTGCTCAGCACCTCCTTTGTGCTCCGCCATTGCCCTTATTTTCAGTTTAATACTATTATTACAATTATAATTCAAACGAGGACAGCTCTTGGACGCCAACACGACCTGGCGTTGGCGGCGCAGAGGCCGTAGGTTTGGCACCTCCGCTACAGATTTAACAGTGCCCCCAGATTTCAGGCAGGAGACTGCTGAAGACCCACCAGCAGCGCTCCAAAACGCCGCCATATTTAACCCCAACTAAATCTTCCGCTACCTAATTTGCCCAACCTCCGTCACCTACTCCTTATCTAAGACCTAGGTGGACCAATAGAAAGAAACTTTACAGAGCTCAACGGTGTCTAATTCGTAACCGCTCATTCCTTAAAGACAACAAGAAATTCGGCGACCGCGGGGCTGCGCAATCTGACGGTCATCTAACTCATAGCCGCTCATTACTAAAGATAACGTGAAATTCAGTGAAGGCGGACTTCTGCAAACTGACGGGAAATCAGGCTCGCGTCTCGAGGCCTAGAAAACCACAATACAGATTTATTCTTCAGAAACAATAAGAATTCCTGATTGCTGGCACTTTTCTTTTATTAAGGTATTAGAAAACGAAGGTAAGGAAGAAGTTAATGGAGGAGATAATATTTGCAGGGCGCTAAAACGCTCGCCTTCTATGGTCGTTCGTTCAGGGAGTTTTTGGGCTTCTTTAAAAATTTAATAATTCGTTTTGAAAAAATAAATAATGATTATTCCTACTGTTGTGATGCTCTTGCCCAATGCTTTCGTGACAGGTGGACGGAACTAAATTAGTTGCGTGGCTCGCTGCAACCGAGGAAATTGGATTGGCCCAGCTACAACGTTTGCATGATTGAACCAAATTATTTTTTTTAATTACGTTTGCTTTGATAGGCTCTATCGTCATTTTCGAGCCAAAATTCTTATCTTCCATTTTGTACGGATGATATATATAGATTAATTTAGAGGAGACAATTAAATAGGTGAGGGTGTCGTTACTATATTTAGCTGATCTTATCTTAATGATAAAAAAATAATATATAATTTAGAGTATTAGAATTGTTTTATTTAGAGATAGGGATATAGGTGAACACCAACAAAATCAAGGTCATGATTTTATTTCGCAAGGAAAAGTTTGCAAATTGTCAATAAATATAAGTAGGTTGAGTTAGGAGGCTTATAGAACACAAAGAATGTCAATTTAATTTGGAAAGCTTTATACCTATTAGAAAATATGGGACTCAAAAATCAAGAGGACCATTTTTTTCAAATGCTTGTCACATCAATAGTGCTTATGGATGTGAAGTTTGGGGCAATGACACATCAAAACTTAATTGGAGATAAATCGAGAGGATTTAAAAGTATTTAATCACATGTAGTCTCAAAAGTAAAAAATCAAGAGGACCTTTTTTTCAAATGCTTGTCACATCGATGGTGCTTATGGATGTGAAGTTTGGGGCAATGACACATCAAAAATTAATTGGAGATAAATCAAGAGGATTTAAAAGTATTTAATCACATGTAGTCTCAAAAGTAAAATATTAGTTCATGTGAGATTGTATTAGCTTAGGCGAGAGCTTTTCCATTGGAGGTATTGACTTTGATTTGGATGTTAAGTTACCTAAAGAGAGTAGAGAGCATGGAGTCTCATCACTACCCAAAATGACAATGAAGCAAAAGCAAACTAACTAGTGTGATAATTCATATCATTCCCCCCTTAGTTCAACATAATTCAAAGACAGAGAGAAAATACACACTTGTATGTGAACTAGAACATACTCACAGTTTGACATACTTACAAATAATAGTGTAAATAACATCTTCACACTTGTTCAACAAGAATGGTCTCACTAATCAACATGCATAGTATAACATGCAATCTATAGTCATACACTCTCTTATGTGAACAAGGATAAATGCATATGTCCACAACAAAATAAAAAAGAATAAGGGCATATTCAACTACTCATAAGACACATTAGGTGGGATTGGGCCTCACCAAATTTATCTCAAGTGGTATTGGCCTCAATTGAAAAATAGTAATTCAACTAATTGTAAGACACATCAAGTGGTATTGGCCTCAGTGGAGCCATGGGTAGAGCACAAATAGCCTCTAACAGTCATTTTTCAAAATTCAAAGTTGTAGCCTATCAAAAATTTCCTCTACGTGAGTTTCAAAATGGCAGAGTACGACAACCTATCAAGGATGCTTGGTCAGGTGTAAGAAATGCCAACGCTTTTCATTTCCATGGGACATACAATGCTAGTAAACAAGAAAACACTATCTACCAATTAGGTCGTTCTTAGTTCCAGAATAAGGTTTTTTAGGCTGATATCATGTCAAAAACTACTAAATGAGGTCTAACTACTATTCCACTTCTACCTATCTTTCAAAATAACAATGTTATCCCAAAAGGCACCCCCTTCAATGTAACGAAATAACTTGCATAATAGAAGAATATGATATGAAATATGTTGCAAATATTTGATAATAACTAAGAATAACAAGCCACTTCAAGGGGGCAAACCTCCAAATATCTCCAATGAGAACACAATTCACAATATGATGATGAAATAAGACTCACAACCTCCTATATATACCCATTTATGCCTAGGATATCAACTAGGCCAAATTAGATAACCCTATATAAGCCCTAGGTCGACCTAATCAACTAAATAACAATATAATATTTATAATAAGACTTAATTAAGAGTTAAGATAGCCACAAGCCAACTAGTCATAACCTGTTGTACTCTAATATTAAGGGTGTTGCATGCCCCCCTCTTCAGATAAGCATTGTCCTCAGTGCTAGGCAATTTTGGACACTTTTTAACATTAACTCCTCATCCTCCCATGTGGCATCTTCAATTGGTAAATTCTTCCATTGGATGAGATACTAAGTGAGTGTTTTGGTCCTTAGCTTCCTCGTGCACTTTTGAAGAATGCATTTTGGTTCCAATATGATTCTTCCATACTCATCAAGCTCTGGTAATATTGTTCAAGACTAGGATATTGTTCCCAATTACCTTCTTCAAACAAGAAACATGAAAAATTGGATGTATCTTTGTTTTTTATGGCAATTCAAGATTGTAGGCAACACTACCTATCTTCTGCATGATTTGATATGGGCCATCATATTTTGGAGACAACTTATTATTCTTTAACTATTGCTTGAGTGACATTTTCTTATGAGGTTGCAATCTCAAGAAAACCCAATCCCTAATATCAAAACTTCTTTCACTACGGTGTTGGTCTGCCTGTTGCTTCATTTGATTTTGTGCCATGGAAAAAATTTCTTTAAGTCATGAAAGTACTTGTTGATGAATCATGTGGTCCTCCACAACGTGAACTCTTGGTGGCACCTTCGATGATGATGTGATGGAAGGATGATGATATCCATACAATGCCATAAATGGAGACATTTTTTATGAACTATGGAAGGAAGTGTTATACCACCATTTTGCTAGTGCTAGCCAATCTACCCATTGAGACTGTTTATCTGAAGTGAAACAACGTAGATATCCTTCCAAACACTTATTAACAACTTTTGCTTGTCCATCAAATTGTGGATGGTATGAAGAACTATGAGCCAATCAAGTACCTAAACATTTGAATAAATATGTCCAAAAGTTACTAGTAAAGATAGGATCACGGTCACTAACAATAACCTTAGGGATACCATGTAGCTTTTGAATTAAACTGTAAATTTTTGTAGGGGCTTCTCTCTTACACTTCTAGGATTTTCACCTAAAAGGAGAAAGGTATCCCACAAAAATTTGGAGGTTCACTAAATACTAATGCTAGTATGATTTAAATATGTCTAGATGCAATGTCCTAAATGCAAAGAACTAAAAAAGAAAATGAATTATTGATGTAAAACCTAAGAAATGCAAGTTGTTTGAAAACATAGTGATGTATGCAAAATGACCTAAGAATGCAAACAAACAATAACATAAATGAACAAGATTCGAGAGGTGCACCTGGAAACTGAAATATGATGCAGAGAGGCTCTAGAATCCTACAGATTTTGTTTCTATCAAATGGGTGTCCGAAAATGTAAAAATCACTTTTTAGGCCTGACAGTGGGGCTAATTTGCCATTGATGACGACTTAGTCCACTTGGGAATCTCGGGAAATTCGGGGCAGGAATCTGTAACTTTCTATCTGCACTTCCCTTCCTGACAGGTGTGGTTCAGATTCTATAGAAAATGGGCTAAAAGAGGTCTCCAAGCTTCAATTAGGGTTTTATTGACTTGAATGACTTTGATGAGTTGACAACACCTTTTATCACCTTGCTCTTTGATAAATATGCATACAAGACCTGCAAAAACACACATGCAAAGAGGGGGAAAAGGGTTAAGGGTTAGAGAATAGGGGTTTGCCTTGGTCAAACCCCAATTTTGCAATCAAACCCTAGAAAATGAAATGAAATGAAATAAAGAGAGAATGATGAATGAACAACATGCAATGTCACAACTCACCAAACCCTTGATGTAGAAATCTGAAGATATGCAAATGGATGCTTGATAATGCTTAGAATGTTTGAGTAAATGCTTGCTAATTGCTTGAATGATTAAGTGAATGAATGGGGGTGAAAATGAGAGAAAAACCCTTTATTTATACTGATTTTACAATATTTCCCAAAAATATGACATCACAGTCGACCTAAGGTTAAGAGAATAAAATTTCGCCGAAAATTAAAATTATTTTAATTTTGTGCCTAGTGGGACTAAGTCACCCCAGGTGGTGACTTGGTCCCACCAGGGAAATTTTATTGGGTGTCGGGGATTGAAGTGTATTTAATGTTGTTTAATGGGAATATTCTCGAAAATACACTTAAGTAAGGTCAGAAGTGCATTAAGGGGTCATTTAAACATAAGAAAGGGTTGAATTAGTGATGACAAGCCTAGAAAAGCATGAGAGTTTGTTACAACTCTTTACAACACTTTGAAATAAGACTTGGTAAGTGATAAAAAGAGGTTATTTAAGTGAATTATATTGAAAGGGTCCTAGAAAAGTGTGAAAGTGGGTTACAACACTTCACAACACTTTTACAAGACATCCTAGAATTCTTAATGTTTCACAAGCGTCCAAGACCTAATGTGAATGTGTTGACCACATTACAACATTAAATCTAGGCAAAATCAAGCCAAAGTCCATGAGAAAGACTCAAGTGAGTGTAAAAATGTCCAACTATACATTTTTTGGCGACACATTAAGCCCCCACTCTAGTGAGAGGATGAACTTGCTTCAAACTCACACTAAAGTAGCCCAACATGCATATCAAGAGGGATCCAAATACACTGATGCTTGGTAAGATGATACAACAATAATCAAGAAGGATGATCAAGCCCCCACGATCAATATCCCATGGAAAATCAATCATAAGCACAAAGGAAAACACATGAAAATGATGAAAAAGAATGAAATAGAAAGATTAAAAGAAAAGAGAGTCAAATCAAGCTTTGATTGTTTGTCCATCTCGTTATGGATCAGGTCTAGGTTGTTTGTCCAAAAAAAAAGAAATGTATACTCACTTTGAGGCAATGGAACTCATGGCATCCGCTGGGTGAGAAGGCTAAAAAGGTGAGAAACAGACACTCATGGTTGGTATGCATTCACACACACACAGGTGGCTATGGGGAAAAGTCATCCCTTGGAATGGGCTTCCCGCTCAACCATACCAAAGTTATACCTCCTGATAACTTTAATAAGGCGCCAGAAAAGAAAATGACATTTATGATACAAGCAAAACTTCATATGCTTGGAGCTCATGAACAAACGCGATGGCACCACAAGCATGCAAGCTATGTTATGCAAGGTGGCCATATAACAAATGCAAAATGTAACATGAAAAGGATGTTCAAAGGATTCTTGCTTAGTTCATGTGAGTTCTATAACTTAGGGAACATTGTGTCTAATGTCTCCAAGAGAGGACCAATCAAATGATAGAAAATTCACAACTTAGGGGATGCAGTGTGTCGCATCAAGCCACCAAGAGGAATATAATGTGCTAAGATAGATCATGCTCATGAAGGACACTATACCCAATGTCATCCATAAAGTGACAAAACACATCATATGAAGTAAGAATGTTGCGCTAAGAACCAAGAAAAAAGAAAAAAATACAAAATGAATAACACCAATGCATGCCCCCATTTTAAAGGAATTGCTACACACTGTATTGTGAGCAATTACTTTAAAGTAGCAAAAAGAAAGAAGACATGATAGCCTTGACTTGGAAAGCCCCTACGCCAAGTCATACATTTTCAAGTAAAGCTACGTCATGTCAAGGAAAGGAAAAAGAAAAGAAAGGGGTTGCCACCAAAATGAGAAACACCAAACACATAAGGGATTTATGGATTTGGGGTCAGTATGTTTTTTGTTGCAATGTTTTGTAAAGAGCTCGGAACTATCATCATTCCCCAAATACATAGGAAGAATGACACAAAGAGAGTGAAAATAAAGAAAAGAAAGATTTGTTTGGGTCAACATGGAAGAGACATAGTATGTCTCAACACTTTGCATCGTCCCCAAAAGGAAAACACAAGCAAAAGACAAAAGAAAAGATGAAAGAAAAAGGAAAAGGTTTTGGGTCAACATGAGAGAGACATTTCGGTCTCAATGCCTTGCGTCATCCCCAAAAGGAGAACACAAAAAAAGGCAAAAGAAAATGCAAAGAAAAGGAAAATGAGCCTTTTGGGTCAACATGAAAGAGACATTTCGGTCTCAATGCCTTGCATCATCCCCAAAAGGATAACACAAGAAAAATACAAAAGAAAAGGCAAAGAAAAGGAAAAGGAGCCTTTTGGGGCAACATGAAAGAGATATTTATGTCTCAATGCCTTGCGTTATCCCCAAAAGGAGAACACAAGAAAAAGACAAAAGGAAAAGCAAAGAAAAGGAAAAGGAGCCTTTTGGGTCAATATGAAAGATACATTTCAGTCTTAATGCCTTGCATCATCCCCAAAAGGAGAACACAAGAAAAAGACAAAAGGAAAGGCAAAGAAAAGGAAAAGGAGCCTTTTGGGTCAATATGAAAGAGACATTTCAGTCTTAATGCCTTGCGTCATTTCCAAAAGCAGAACACAAGAAAAAGACAAAAGAAAAAGGTGAAATCAATTTACAACATATAAAAGAATGAAGGTACAAATAGAAGAACGTCACAAAGAGAGAGAACATGAAACATCACATCACAGGGGAACATGATACGCACATACAAACACACAAAAGAAAAAGAAAATGCAAAATGACTAGTAAGGCAAATGCAAGTCAATCGTTGAGCAAGTCACCCGCCTCCCAATCATGTTCATGATATGCAGGGAAGGCAACTAGCCAAAGGGACAAGTGCAAGTGTCGAACTAGGGAAAGCAACAAGTTCTAGACTCTTTGTAGGGGATTTGTCATTTAAGTTCATGGAAGAGGAAAATAATGTATTGAGATCATTATGCACCTCTTCATCTATTTTAGTGATCTCATCATCATCATCCAAGTTAATCACAACAAGACGGATCATAATGTCCAATGAAGGGTGTATTTCTTGTTGTGGTTGTTGTATTGGATCATCAGGTTCACCAAAATGAACTACAAATTTTTGTAGGGGCTTTTCTCTTACACTTCTAGAGTTTTCACCTAAAAGGAGAAAGGTATCCCACAAAAACTTGGAGGTTCACTAAAGACTAATGCTAGTATGATTAAAATATTTCTAGATACAATGTCCTAAATGCAAAGAACTAAAAAAGAAATGAATTATCGATGTAAAACCTAAGAAATGTAAGTTGTTTGAAAACACAATGATGTATGCAAAATGACCTAAGAATGCAAACAAACAATAACATAAATGAACAAGATTGGAGAGGTGCATCTGGAAATTGAAATATGATGTAGAGAGGCTCTGGAATCCTACAAATTTTGTTGTTGAAGCCCACTGGGACACTTATGCCAAGGCAACTTAGTCCTATTTCGGGGAGATTTTGCCATAACAGGTTTTTGTCAAATGGGTGTCTAGAAATGTAAAAATCACTTTTTAGGCCTGGCAATGGGACTAATTCGCTACTAATGGCGACTTAGTTCACCTAAGAATTTTGGGAAATTTGAGGCAGGAATCTGTAACTTTATGTCTACATTTCCCTTCCTAATAGGTGTCTGGTTCAGATTCTATAGAAAATAGGTTGAAAGAGGTCTCCAAGCTTCAATTAGGGCTTTGTTGACTTGAATGACTTTGATGAGTTGACAACACCTTTTATCACCTTGCTCTTTGACAAATCTGCATACAAGACCTGCAAAAACACACATGCAAAGAGGGGAAAAAGGGTTAAAGGTTAGAGAATAGGGGTTTGCCTTGGTCAAACCCCAATTTGGTAATCAAACCCTAGAAAATGAAATGAAATAAAGTGAGAATGATGAATGAACAGCATGCAATGTCATAAGTCACCAAACCCTTGATGTAGAAATATGAAGATATGCAAATGGATGCTCCAATGGATGCTTGATAATGCTTAGAATGCTTGATAATTGCTTCAATGATTAAGTGAATGAATGGGGGTGAAAATAAGAGAAAAACCCTTATTTATACTTGATTTTACAATATTTCCAAAAAATAACACATCACAAGCCAATCTTAAGGTTAAGAGAATAAAATCTTGCCAGAAAATTAAAATTATTTTGATTTTTGTGCCTAGTGGGATTAAGTCACCCCAGGTGGCGACTTGGTCCCATAGGGTAATTTTACTGGGTGTCAAGGATTGAAGTGTATTAATGTTGGTTAATGGGAATATTCTAAAAAATACACTTAAGTAAGGCTGGAAAGTGCATTAAGGGGTCATTTAAACATAAGAAAGGGTTGAGTTAGTGATGACAAGCCTAGAAAAGCATGAGAGTTTGTTACAACTCTTTACAGCACATTGAAATAAGACTTGGTAAGTGATAAAAAGAGGTTATTTAAGTGAATTATAATGAAAGGGTCCTAGAAAAGTGTGAAAGTGGGTTACAACACTTCACAACACTTTTACAAAACATCCTAGAATTCTTAATGTTTCACAAGGGTCCAAGACCTAATGTGAATGTGTTGACCACATTACAACATTAAATCTAGGCAAAATCAAGCCAGATTCCATGAGCAAGACTCAAGTGAGCGTAAAAATGTCCAACTATACATTTTTTGGTGACACATGAATATTCTCCAAGAATGCCTCTTCCACTGTATTTGTTGTAAAAGGATGTGATAATGCACTAAAATATGCATATTTATGAGATGATCCAATACTGCCATGATGGCATTCTTACCATTAGATCTTGGAATCCCTACAATGAATTCCATGGAGACCTCTTCCCAGCACTGACTACGAATAACTAAGGGTCTTAAGAGACCAAGTGTCTTAATTGTCTCCCCTTTATTTTGTTGACAAACCAAACATTCTACCACAAATTTTTTAATATCCCCTTTTAGCCCTTCCCCTTTTATCCCTTCCCAAAAGAAGTATTTCTTGACCAATGATATGTCTTCAAAAATCCTAAATGATCACCCACTAGAGACTCATGTAGCTCTGTGAGAATATTTTTCTTGAGAGAGGAATTCTTGCAAAGATATAATCACTCTTTATACCACAAAGTATCTCCCTTCCAACAAAATTTATCTAAACTACTAGGATCATTTTGTGATTGTTGAATGAGATTACTGGTAGCCATATCATTTTTGCAGTTTTCTTTGGCTTCATCTACCCAATCTTCCTATAAGATTGAAAGGGCACACAATAAAGCTTCATCCTTCTCATCCTTCCTCAATAGTGCATTTGCCACAACATTTTCCTTCCCTTTCTTATATACAATCTCAAAATCATATCCTAACATCTTAGTAACCCATTTTTGCTATTCTTCAAAAGATAATCTTTGTTCCAAAAAATATTTTAGGCTATCATGATATGTCTTAAACTTGAAGTTTCTACCCATTAGATAAGGCCTCCATTGTTTTACTGCATGAAGAATATCTAGCTTTTCCTTCTCATATATATGTTCAGATGATTCTTACCCTTTAATTGATGGCTCTCAAAAGCAATGGGTTGACCCTCCTACATGAGAACTATGCCTATACCATTTCCTAAAGCATCACATTCCACAATAAAATCCTTTGTGAACTAAAGAGTGGAAAGCACTAGAGTTGTGCACATAGCCTCCTTAACATTTCAAATGTTGAATTAGCATATTCATTCTAATGAAAAGAGTCCTTCAATAAAGTTGTGAGGTGTGCTGCTATATGACCATAATTCTTCACAAATCTTATATAGTATCAAGTCAATCCCAAGAAACCCCTCAATTTCTTAATGGTTTTGGGAATAGTCCATTCCACGATAGCTTTAATTTTGTTAGGATCCACCTTTACTCCTTCATGTGAAACTATGTGTCCCAAGTACTCCACCTCATTAAGACCAAAATCACACTTGGATGGCTTAGCATAGAGTTGATGCTCTTCAAGAACTTTTAATACTTGATCTACATGTTGCAAGTGTTCTTCCCATGTCTTGATATCAATATACACTAATACAAACTTCCTCAAGAACTTTTTAAAGATGGAATTCATCAAACTTTGAAATGTAGATGGAGCATTAGTAAGACCAAATGGCATCACCAAAAACTCATAATGACCCTCACGAGTCCTAAATGTTGTCTTACAAATATCTTCTTCCTTAATTTGAATTTGGTGATAACCGAATCTAAGATCTAACTTTGTAAAATGCATAGCTCCATTCAATTCATCTAGCAAATCATCAATGAATGGAATAGAAAAGTTATCTTTGATGGTGTATATGTTGAGCACTCTATAGTCTAGACACATGTTCCAAGTTTCATCCTTCTTTTGCACCATCACCATGAGTGAGGAGTAAGCACTTTGGCTATATCTAATAATTATTGCCTCTAACACCTCCTCAAAAATCTTTTCTATCTCACTTTTCTATATATGCGAGTACCTGTAAGGCCTGATGTTGGAGGGTTGGCTCCTTGGAACTAGTTACATGGCATGATCATGATCCCTCTTAGCAGGAAGTTCTTTAGGCATATCTCCAAAAACTATTGAGTGATGCTTAATTATTGATTGTAAATCTAAATGCCCATAGGAGCATTAGATTGAGAGACTTCTAATGAACATAACTGGGCCACAAATCCATCAACTCCTTTCTTAAGAAACTTCTGCATTTGATGAGAGCTTACATTTTGTGGGGACTCTTTCGTCAACCCTCTTAGATCTATTGTCTTTCCTTGTGATTGAAATCTCATGAATAATTCTTGAAAGTTCATCTCAATTGTTCCCAAAGTAGTAAGCCATTGTACTCCCAAAATAATATTTGTTGCACTCATGGAGATAACATACATTAGGCTATCAAGGTGATAATCTCCCATGGATAATTTAATGCTATGGAACTTTCCAGAACAACTGACAGTACCACCATCTATAATTAAGACCTAAAATTATGGAGCTGGATATATAAAACAATTTAGACGAGTAGCCAACTTTTTGTTGATGAAATTATGAGTACTACTTAAGTCGATCAACATGGTTACTTTTTGCTTATTTAAGAACCCAACTACCTTGAGAGTTTGTTGGGCACTAAAACCATAGAGTGCATGACAATGGTTGGGAATCAGGTGATTCAACATCTAAATCCCTATCACCCTCTAATATTGGTTCCTCCTCTTCTTCCTTCCTCTCACTTTGGCCTTCTATAAACAATCCTTTTCACCACATTTATGCCTCCCACTATACACTCCATACACCTGAAACATAACCCTGCCCCTTTCTCCCTTTAATTTGGTGGAGTCAACCTAGTAGGCTGCAGAGGGACGTAGGAGATCCCTCTCGCTGAAATTACATTCCTTGTTCCCATTTACAGCTAAAAGCCATCGTCTCACGCCATTGCTATTGTTTAGATGATAAGGTGATTTGTTAGAAAATTGTACGCCACATGATCCCTAAACCATTTAGAAATAATCCTCTCATATTCTTTTTCTTCCATGTTCTCGGGACTTTAAAGAAAAGGGTTTTAAAACTGTTGGAATTATAACTTCCTCGACCATACATGCTGTTTTCTTTTAATTTAGTGAGTTCAAAAGCAGAATCAGTCCCATAAAAGTTTATCCTCCCAATGTGAAAAAGTTCTGAAAATCACTCATGACTATTAATAACCCTCTTTTTTCTCTTCCCATCACAACCAATGTTTATTACCCAAATAAATTTGATCTAGTTCCAGGTATAATGATTACAGCCACCTTTTGCTGATTCAGTAATTCATGATGAATATCAAAAGAACTGCCCATTTTAGTATGGTTTCAATTGTAGGTTGGATCCCTTGCCAACAAACTTTCTCATATCCAACTTAGGTATGAATTTCCTTGGCATATGATTATTAAATGAAGGATCTTTCTTGAAACCCAAGTCAATTCCAAGGAATTCATGTCCAACAAAAGCATTATCTTCCACCTTATGAGGTGAATCTTCACCCTTACACCACATACCTTGAATAAATTATTTCAATTCACCCATTTCTTCCATAATCTCTCAATGATTAGCATCACCTTACCTTTGTTTATTTCATTCTTAGTGGCTAAAATCCCTAGTTTCTTGCTCCCCATTCTCTCTAAGATTTCCACGAGAAAGTATCTTTTGTTTCTTGTTATGTGTTCCAGCTTAGATGGTAGGCCAATTTTGCAATAAATCACACAAATAAATTTGTGAAACATTTCATAAAGTTCACCAAGACTTACTTAGCTCAGTCTCCAATAGAAAAATCTCTCAAAACAGGGTGATTTGTAGCCTCTCGAGAGTAGAATTTTTAAACCTAGCATAACCTCCATTTAAACGATTATTTCTAATTTAATTTCTTTGAAAATTAGACTAGCCCCCTCTAATACTGCCTAAAAACCCACAAAAAAAATTAGGAACTCATTTATCAATTCCAGGAGGGCGCTTTTCCAAATAAACTGGATAAAACCCTAGTCCTTGGTAATAACTGGGCCACTCGCCCTAATCTTTTAAATCTAAATTGTAGCTTCTTGAGAATGTCTTTCAAAAAATCCTTTAAAAATAAGACAAAAAATTTCCAAAATCTGGGAAGTATTGGTTTCACAAAATGACCTCCAAATTTGAAAAAAAAATGCCTTATCATAATAGTGCCAAGATCATGCTCTGATACCACTTGTAATGAAATAACCTGCACGATAGAAGAAAATGATATGAAATATGTAATGCCTCTGCCAAGGAACCCCAAAGGACAAAACTACACTAGGTCAAAATCACAAAACATTTAAAAAAAAAAAAACATCAATTACATTAGAATGCATAACATAGCATAACCTAATATTCTAATCCTAGGTCCCTTAAGGTTCCTCAACTATGCTACTCACAAACTAACATCAATATTACTAGAAGTATCTTATCAACATTAAAAGATACAAGAATGATCTAACATGCAAGGTTCATTTTAATGCATCATATTAAATGATTCCACATTATTTACTTTCATCACATAACGACTAATACTCAACATTAAAGAGCATTCCTAGACAACTAACATATGAAAGATGCATTTCTTTACAATAATTTTCACAAGAAGATATCGATAATTTTACATCATCACCATAGTTACAACATTGCTTCCTCGAGTACATACAGGAAGATTGCATCATATTACATTAGGAGATACAAATGGATATACAATCCAATACACAAAATCATGATAGAATGCCTTCACAACTGAATCGGGAACTAGAGTCCACAAGGCAATACTCAATCACCATGCTCACAAACATTTAGTATGAATACCCAATGGAGAAAAGCACCAACCTCCCGACCATGTGAAACCCTAAGGCCCACCCCTCGTGCTAGGAGATAACACAAGGTCCCACATCCAACAGACAGTCAGGAAAACAACAGGCTAACACAATCAAGGGCTATACAAGACTCCAACACAACACTGCTAACAACGCTAACACCACTATAACACTTACTTCACTTCTAGAGGCACTCACACAACAAAAGAGGAAATACAACTAGGGAGAGCTAGACTGCAATGGGGAGAAGTGTCATCACATATTGGTTGTCTCGGTAGATCTTCCTAGGCCCCGACCCCCATCCTGGGTTATCCTAGTAGCCTCTCCTGATCCCCAACCCCCATTGAGAACCATTCCCCCTAAACACATCAAGCAAAGTATTGACCGTTTGCACACTCACCATAATCACATGGATCCATCCAAAGATAGAAGAGCCCCACCTCAAGGGTTTACTTTTCATGAATACACAAGGCCCACAACATTGCCAAACCACTTCCCAATGACACAAAATTGAACATATTAAACACATATGACATCCATTTTGACATTCCCATAAAAATTTAACCCATTGATCAAAACACATTGTCTAACACAAGCAATTCATCATCACATTATACAATGAAGACATTCCTTTAATTGAAGCATTATTCACTACAAATAGTTATATTTAAGGAATACTATATCATTAATAAAACTGTCATTTTAACTAAACAAGTACCACAAAACCTTAATTTTAAAATTGCAACTTGAAAATAATGCTAAAATAACAAGATCCTAATAATCAATTCTCATGGCAACTCTACTAACCAACCATTAAATTATTATACAGATAAGTAACGTTTATTTCCTAATTCGTGTAAAAGAGTACACCAATCCATTTAATATCAATTATGAATCATTTGAATCAAATTACCTATCTATTTATGAAATACGTCAATTTACTTAAGTAAATACACAATTCTTTTACCTATGACAATTTAAATATTCATTTTAGCAATAATTTTCCACTAAAAAATCTTTTATTGACTACCATTTTATTTTATTTCTTCTAACACATTCTTTTACCATTAGTCGTAATAAATCATAATATGTACACACACACACACACACACACACACACATATATTATAAGAGAGGGGGACCAACCATGTTCAAGGTGCCAGGTCACGGAGAGCCAAGAGTGAAAGGCTTACCGAACTTACCTTAGCTTAACGGGGTGTTAGGAAATGTGAGACGAGAATGATGAGGACTATAAGGCCCTTAAATTACTCTGTAGACCCAAAACACAAAATGGAGCTAGTGTTAGGAATTGTATGCAGAAAATATCAATTAAATGCAAATAAAGATTAAACAAAGGAATGAAAAACACAAAAATAATAACAAGAGACAATATTTAGCGTGGTTCACCCAAACTTGGGCTACGTCCACCAACAGAAAGTCCAATATTATTATCCAATAAATCGAACCGATTACAACCAGTAATCCTTGCAACTCAATACTGTTGCAAATGCTACAATACAATGTCAACGAAACCCTAATCCTTAGCCTTTTACAAAAACTTATGTCAGTGACAAAAATAGGGGTTTTTTTTTTAATTTTATTTTTTATGTCAACTACTAGAAAAATAACACCCAATGCCTTTATAAAATAATAAGACATGAGAGGTTTCGAGGGTGCTACCCCTCGACCTCACCCTGTATCGCAATAGGGAGCATGCTAGGGGCACTACCCTTGCACCCCGCAAGGGG
>VDFB02353450.1:197949-230449 GCA_007258455.2 Sequoia sempervirens
TTGATCGGTGATTCTTCTTGAGCATTTGTGGAGCCAAGTGGTCTGCAGATAATCAGTTTGTCTTTGGGAACGAAAACTCCCATTGATAGCAATTTTGAGGGTGTGCAATATCACCTGAATTATTGCAGCTGGAGGTGATACTTCAGTCACTTCATGAGGGCATAAACTTGTGGCCTAGGGCCAGATTTTGAAGACTTCAATTTAGGAGCTGGCTGGTATTGAAGAATAAGTCTTTTTGGCATCGAATCCTTGGAGGAAAGGGTCAGATCTGCAATACATAAGTCTGAAGCCAAGTCTGCAGCAACAGGGGCGCCATTAGAGACCTATCTTTCATTTGCTTGGGCTCATACTTGCATCGATTTCCTTCATGGTTGGGAGCGCTCACTTCCTAGAGGCTTGACAAAGAGATCAGAAGCAATTGGAGGCAGAAATCTGTTGGTGATTATTTGATTTTAACAAGGCAGGTCAGAACAGGGGCGACTTGGAAATAAATTCGATTCAGCTTGGGAGAGTGCTATTTTGTTTGCAATCTGGTTTCTACATCAGCTTTCCAGCTTGGCGTCTCCATCCAACCAGGTTCCTTTGTCATTTGGCATTAGTTACATAACATGTTGTATTGTTTAAGTAGGCAGCTGTAGGTTGCATTCATAACAATATATTCTATAAGAGCTGATTGTAAAGCCAAGAGTCTTGGCATTTTGAATAACTATTGTATTGGTCATTTATTGGAAATTAAGGAGGAATAAGTAGATGATAAATTATACTTGTTGTCATGCATTTAAATATATTGTACTCAGCCAAGTGGTATGTCTGTCAACTGTTTGACAAAATGATGCCGGGCTGTAGGTGATTAGTATGTTTTAAAATATCCATTTTATGCATAAAAAGAAAAAAGAAGTTTCTCCTTGCATCTAGAGTAAGATATTAGCTCCCTTGCTTTATTCTATAAGCATTTGAAACAACCTATTATCATCATCAGTCTGAAAACACCAAACCAGCAAGTAAGCATTTTGCATTCAAACTGTTTGACGAAATTACAATCAGCAAAATTAGGTTAAATTTTGGTCAGTTTTGAGCTAGGCTCATTACATCTATGCACACCTCAACATCTAGGGTACTGCTGCTATGCACCTCATAGGATGGCTCAACTGGCGAGGTAGAAGCTGCTGATGTAACAATATCTTCACACACTTCCACTTCCAAGGTGACTATGTGTCCATCCACATCATGATCTTGGGATTCATTGTCATCAAATGAATTTTCTGATTCGTTTTCTAAGGTCTGATTTTTGTTCTGCTGGTCACCAACTGAGAAAAACTCATTGTAGAGGTTTTTAGATACCTCACTTGTAGAGACCTCTTGTTCTTCCTTCCTTTCATTTTGTGATGTAGACTTCTTAGAAATGGAAGTCATAATTCTATCTATGGTTGCAGGGTGTGAAAGCCATTCAATCTTCTTTTCCTGACTTTGTATAAGCTTCTCCAATTTTCTCATCATGGCATTTAACTGCTTCTTGGGAATAGCCATGTTGTTCAATTGTAACTTCTGATTTGCAGCTGAAACCTACACAACAGGTTGGCAGGAAACTGCTCTGATACCACTTTAAAACCCCATTCTCCTTGTTTTGAATGCATTTGTTTGTTTTTGCTTGTTTTTTTAGGCGTTTTTTTATTTTTTTGTGTTTTTGCATGCAGATAAAGAATGGGATTTTGAAAGAAATTGCTTTTAAAAATTAAATAAAATATTACAAGTCTGAAAATGATGGAAACTACTTGATCTATTGACGCCAAAATGTTTATTGACCTTCTAGGCCTATTACATCTGAGATCTGATAACATGTAAACTAAAAAGCAACAACTTTTATGTGAAAAACCTGATCATTGCAGCAAACTGAAATGCCCATGAAATGGTGCGGCCTTCATATAAATCAACTTCTCCTTCCGTCTATTGTTTGCAAATGGATCCAGAAGAAACTGCGCCCCTGATTGTGAAGTCAGAATGCCCAAAAGAGTAGCGCTTTGCCCAATGTGAAAAGTACGGCCTTGTACTTGAAAAGTACGGCCCTGCAGCAGCAAGTATGGCTCAGCAACAGCAACAATGGATCTGTACGGCCCTTGAAGAATGTATCCAGATCTTGGAAAATGGGCGCCTAAAAAGAAGAACCCTTCCCGGAAGAGTTTCAATCCAAAACCCTGAAGATATCTCAAAAGGTGAAGCTCTGTGATAACCTCTGGATGAAGCTATCTCTCTGACAAGCAATAAATCAGCTGATATTACACAGCCTCTAAACTGCAGACACTGAAGATGGTTCGTTCTCCAATGCAGAATGAAAACTGGAACCCTTGGCTCTGTTCTCAGAAGAAGCACTTGGCAAAAATTCGATTTCATAACATAATGAGCTCTTTTCCCAATGAAATCCTTATATTCTTCAAGAAGTCAACTTTTCTCAAAAAAGCATCATTTAAATAAAGTTCGAACTTTTCTTTTACGCTTTCCAGTCCTAGAAGCACTTTTAATTATAAAATATAATTGAAAAGTGGCCCTTCTTCATGTTGATTAGAGCCCTTAAAATAATCACTTAAGTTATAATATTAATAATATTATAACTTTATAATATAAGCTTCAAAATAATTAATATTTATTTTTGTGAGGATAAATATTATCTTCACTCAAAATAAGTTGATTACTTGCCCGGTGCTGGTGTAATGGTTTTAAGGTGGCATTGTTGTTCTTGCCACAGGTTCAAACCCCATTGGGGTGGTATTGTTGAATGGATTTGTATTAGGTTCATAGCTCGTCAAAGCGTTTACCTTAAATGGAAATAAAAAAGGATTCGATTAACGGGCAAATGCGAAATTTGAGGAGGATAAGTGATTGAATTTGCACACGACCAGACCATACTGCTAAAAATAGCAGGGGTGCTCCGCTGAGTGACTTAACTTACTAAAAATAGCAAGTCAAGCAAATGATGTCCAAACGACCCCGAACGAAAGCCAAATTGAATGATTCTGTCAATAGGAACCAAACCAAGCCTCAACCAGACCCTCTATCCATCCTATTAGCCCTCACGAGGTCACATATTAAGGCTAATCTTAAGCATTGAGAATGTCAAGCTGGAAAGGAGACATTACAGAATCGAGCACCCTTTGTTGGCCGATTCCCGTTTGGAATGGATTCCGGTATCTTGAAAGCCCCGAAACAATGCTTTGAAATCGAACAAGAATCCACCCGAAATGCACTGTGGGTTCGATTCCTAAAAACCAAAAGCTATTCCCGAAGTTTTTAGCTGATGTGGCAAATCGAAAGCGTATTTTGGACCCTTTTTTCATCCGCCATTTGACTTTTACCTCGATTTCTGCAAATTTTAGGGCGAACGACTTGTCAAAGACACGGATTTAGCGTGTGAATCTCATCGTAGTTCTGGCCACACCAAAATGCATAGAAGCGTACAAAAACTTCAGTTGGATAAGCGATTAAAACTCAAAGAGGAAGGAAAGAAACAAGGGCAGACAAAAGAAACAAAGAGCAAAGCGAATAAAGGAAACCACGCACAAGGAAGTAGAGAAACCACAAACGCAGAAGCAAAAGAAGAGACCAAAGTGTCTCGGGTTTGTTTATTTTAATTTTTGCATTTTTTTTTGTTTAAAGCAAAAAACATAGGAGTAAGTTTTAAAATTAAAATATAAATTTTAAAATTTAAAATAGTTAATAATATAATTTAATACCCTTATAATTTTACTTTTTAATTCTTATATGAATAATTTTTAAAATAAAACAAAACCCTATTTAAAATTAATATAATTTTTTATAGTCTTATTTTTTAATTCTTAGAATCTTATATGAATAATTTATTAAATTATTAATAAATAATAATATAATAGTAATATATATAATTTTTAAAAGATAATATTCATATATTATTTTTAAAATATAGTATTCATATATTATAATTGTATAATTTAAATAATTATTTAATAAAATTAGAAATTATAATCTTAGATTTGCACAATTTAGATTTATAAAGTTTAGATTTAAAAAATTTATAATTTATACAATTTAAGATTTAAAAAATTTATAATTTATACAATTTAAGACTTAAAAAAGTTATAATTTATACAATTTAAACCTAAAAAATTTATAATTTATTGCTTAGATTTATATACTCTTAACAATTTTTAAATTTAAAATTTGTAATTGCAGGTTTAGAGATTGTTTCTATTTTCCAAATATCATGGCAAACAATTCAGCTTTTGTCAGCAATAGTAATCCCTCATTCAAGTTTGATCCAACTTCACCGCTATGCAGACATGTAGAAATAGTAGAGCAAGTTCCAGGTGGGGGGAATTGTGTTTGGATATGCCCTGGGTGTGAAAAGAAATACACTAGTTCTCATAGCCGGGTGAAAGCGCATTTGTGTGGAGTTATTGGAAAGGGAATTAAACCATGTCCAGGAAAAAATAAAATACCTATAACACCTGAGAAAATAGCAGAATATATTGTAGAGCAAGAGGAAGCAGATGCAAGGGTTAAAAAAAAAATGATGCCTCCATCAAGTACAGGAAAGGTCTCAAAGATGCCATCTACTTTATCTCAGACACATATTGGTCGTCCTGTCACTGTAGTAGAAAGCCATCCCTTTTTGAGAGTAAATGAAGATGGAAATGCCAGTGAGGGTAGTGTTTCAAAGAGAGCAAAGGGACCATTGGAGAAGGCATTCAATAATGATGCAAGACAACTTGCTGACCAAGCCATTGGAAGATGCCTCTATGCAAATGGCATCTCTTTCAATGTTGTTCGATCACCTTATTGGCAAGACATGATAAGAAAAGCAAATGAAGCTCCAAAGGGGTACATAAGCCCAGGTTATGAGAAGGTGCGTACCACTATATTGTCAAAGGAGGTAAAACATATAGAAGATGCATTATATCCCATCAAAGCCTCATGGCAAGAAACGGGTGTGTCTATTATTTCTGATGGATGGAAGGATGCAAGAAATAGACCATTGATTAATTTGATTGCAGTGTGCCCTAAAGGGGCAATGTTTCTAAAGGCTGTGGATTGTGAGGGGCAAGTCAAGGATGCACAATTTATTGCTAACATCCTTATACAATGCATTAATGAAGTGGGGCCTCAAAATGTTGTCCAAGTTGTAATGGACAATGCAAAGAATTGTAGAGCTGCTGGGATGATAGTTGAGTCACGATTCCGACATATATTTTGGACACCTTGTGCTGTGCATTCCCTCAACCTCATGCTGAAAAAGTTGGGTACAAAAATAGATTGGATCAAACAAGTCTATGCTGAAGCTAAAGAGATCCAAATGTTCATAACAAATCACCACATGTCACAAGCTATCTTTAGATCATTCTCACGACTAGAGCTGTTGAAGGTAACTCAAACTTCAAACATTGCATTTCTTTAATGTTATGTTTTACTTCAATAATTTATTTAGAATACAAATATATATATATATATATATATTGATTTTAATATTTACTTTTTATTTTCAAATAGGTGGCTGAAACTAGATTTGCATCCAACACAATCATCTTGAGACAACTTGTGAAGGTGCGAGAGGCGCTTGCTGCTATGGTCATTAGCCACTCATGGGTTATTTGGAGGCAATCAAACAGTGAGAGGGCAGCAAATATAAAACATAAGATTCTAGATGACATTTGGTGGGATCGAGTGGAATATCTTCTTGCTTTCACCGAGCCCATTTTGAGCATGATATGCTTTACTGACATGGATAAGCCATGCATGGGGGAGGTTTACGATGGCATTGACTCAATGCTTGAGAAGATGAAAAGCATCATATGTGAAAAAGAGCAATATCCTAAAGAAACCTTCTTCAAAGAGGTGCATGCAATTTGTGTTGACCGGTGGAACAAAATGATCACCCCACTCCATCTTCTTGCCTTCGCGTTGACACCCAAATTTTACAGCCCCCAAGTCCTTGCTATACCAAACAGATTGCCACCATACCGTGATACAGAAGTCAACGATGGGTTTAGGAAAGCTCTTGTTAAACTCTTCCGTGATACTAAGATGGAAGATGTAGTTTCAAGTGAATTTGCTAGTTTTTGTGACTCTAATAATCAAAGTTCTTCTGCTATCTGTGACAAATATAAGAAGGATGCTCACTCTTGGTGGTACCTCAATGGCTGCAAGATGCCACACCTCCAAGTTCTTGCAATAAAAGTCTTATCTCAAGTAAGTTTTAACGTTTTAAGTTTTATCATTTAAAAATTTAAAACTAAAATGCATTATTTTCAAATTTGAAGTTTGATTTACAATTTTTTTAATTTAACAACTCTAATGAGAGCTCCCTTTGCTTCAATAGGTTGCTAGTTCTTCTTCAACTGAGCAGAATTGGAATACAAACTCCTTCATCCTTTCAGTCAAGCGCAATCGATTGGCATCACACAAAGCAAAGGAGCTAGTTTATGTTCATTCCAACTTGCGCCTTCTTACTCACAAAGAGGATGAGTACAAAGAAGGGGCAGCAAAGATGTGGGATGTAGACCCAGAGCAAGCTGACCTAGATCTTTCTTTGGCTGCAATTACACAATCTTCTTCAATTTTTGAGGAGTCAAGTAGTCAACATACTTTAGTGCACGTGCTAATGTGTTTCCATCATCTAATGTTAATGTTGATGATGATCTTAGTCTTGATGATGAGCCATTTGATGCAATTCGAAATTAGTGAATTGGTTACTATTTGTATTTTGTAAATGTTAAACAATGATTATCTATCATGACATTCAAGTTTGATCCTTTTGATATTGAAAACCGAATTTAAATTAGTATATTATGTTTCAAAAATTGAAATTTGTCATGGTATTGTTTATCATATGTATTGGTATATGACATTCTAAACTTATTTTGTTTCTAGGTTGCATATATATATATATAATTATATTATTATATTATTGTATGGACGTACCCAATTTCGTACCCAACCCCCCAAAAATTTTTCCCGTACCCGTACCCGATTCAGCAACTTAGTTTGTAAGGATAGTATGGGAGTTAGCCTAATAGTGAACTGTATATGAACATGTCTAAGATTGATTATCATATGGATGTGTAAATTTTCATGAGCCTAATATCTTATAATTGATTGTCATACCAGGAAGTCTTTTTGTGTAATTTTTTGTTTATTCAAAAAGGGGTTCAGTCAAGGTCTGATTGGAAGAAAGAGCAATGTGTAAACTTGCATAGCAGTGATCAAATTGTGTAATGTCAATGTAAGTTGTCTTGGGCTGAGGAGTGTGATTTGCTTTGATTAGAAGCATGATCTGATTGAGGTCATTGATACAGAAATTTGTTTGAAAGAAATGTCAGTGTGTGAAACAGATTACAGGTGACTAGTGCTTTATATGTGAAATCAAAGAAGATTAAAAATGAGGGTGTGTGTTTTGAGGTGTGAAGGCAGTTTTTAGAATTGTGATATTTGATTGACGAATCAGTGCAGATGTATGTGTGAATAAGGGAGATGAAGATTTGATAGATCAGTGATTTGTCTGGAAACAAAGTAACCCTTTGAATTTTGCCAATTTCTTCTAAAAGTGTTGTCGGTTTGCCAGTGAGGCAGGTTAGTTTGCCAGTGAGGCAAGATGTTTAGCCAGTGAGGCTTGTTTTGATAGTGAGGCTTGTTTTGATAGTGAGGCAGATTAGTTTGCCAGTGAGGCATGATGTTTAGCCAATGAGGCTTGTTTTTCCAATGAGGCAGGTTAGTTTGACAGTGAGGCATGATGTTTAGCCAGTGAGGCTTGATGTTCAGCCAGTGAGGCATACAATTTGTAACCAGTGAGATTTTGGCTAGTGAGGCTTAATAAAACGTATTTTCAGAGTGGTTTTTCACCCTTTTAGGGTTTTCCACTCATAAAACTCGTGTTATGTCTCCTCTTGGTGGTTTGTCATGTTGTGTTAGATTGGTCATCTTTGTTCAAGTATTATGTTCTGATTTGCATATCATTGTGACTCCCTCAACATTCAATTTCTATAATGTTTGAAGTGTTTTCAATGGGTCTCTTTGCATAATACAAGTGAGTTAAGGTTTGAAATTTGATTTCTCGTTAGACCACTAATTCACCTAGCCGCCCCCACCCCCCCTCAGTGGTCCTGTACTCCAACAAAGTATGGCTATGTCATTTGTGCAAAAAAAACTATAGGGGTAGCTATACAAGAGTTTATTCTCATCTTTTGTGGAGAGCTAGACAAGGGTAAAAGGTTGTGACACTATAACTCTAATTGAGAAGGTTGAAATAACTAGATTGCATATGGAGTGGGAGGAAAGAAATAAGGGAATTCAATTGGAGACTATGCAGCCTGATGTGTCATTGCAGGTAAGTTTAAATACAATCATGAGAGATGATCGAATCTTCTATTGCAATAAGGTAAGTGAGTTGATCGAAGAAATGAGACAAACTCGGATAAGGGATGGATGCTCCATCATCATGGATGGGTGGACCAATATCAAACAATGGCCACTCATCAATATTATTGTCACAAGTTTAGTTGACTCTTATTTTCTTACAGATATTGATTGTTCAACGAAGAGGGAGGATGCAAACTTCCAATTTCAAATTTTGAAGGATACCATAGAAAATGTTGGAGCATTTAATGTTATACAAGTGGTGACCAATTCAGCCCGTGTGTGTAAGTTAGCTGACTTGACAGTGGAAGGTGCTTACAAGCACATGTTGTGCTCATGCATTGAAGGACAATTGAAAGATAAATTGGGTGAAGGCAGTGTTGTTAGAGGCTAGAGATGTACAGATGTTCATTTGCAACCATCACACTTCACTTGCTTTGTTCAAGGCTTTTTCGAGGAAGAAATTCCTCAAGCCCATAGATACTAGATATGTCAACTCCTTCATTTTGTTAGAGAGGATTATTGAGGTCTAGGAAGCTTTACAATTAGTGGTGCTTAATTCAAAGTGGGGTAGATGATCAGAGACAAGCAAACCTGAAGGAAGAGATGTGAAATAAAAAATCCTTGATGGCAATTGGTGATACACAATGAGGTAAGAAATTGTTGGTCTTATTATATTTTTTTTTAAATAATTCATTAATGTTTCTAACTTGTAAATTATTTTTGTTCTTTGTAATAACATTCACTCTATTATTTGAGTCTTAAATTCTTTAATCTTTTTTAAAACTTAAGACTTAGTAACTTGTCTGCATTTGTAGATATGTTTGCTCCTTCATTGAGCCTATTGTACGAGTCATAAGGTATGTTGATAGACTCTCCTAGGCTTGGAGAAACTTATGAGACCTTTGAGAGCATATTTGGGCAAATGAAGCAGGCCATTTATAACAAGTATCCTACTTTGGGATTTATGAGGAGCATTTTAGGCCCATTGTGACACAACAATGGAACACTATGAACATTGTCCTTCATATGGCAACCTATGCTCTAAATCCTAAATGGTATGTAGCTAGGCGTGGAAGAGTGCCTCCATCTCATGATTAAGACATGAAAGAAGAGTTCATGAAGTCCCTTTAAAAAATGCATATTGATGAAGATTCTTCTTTACTTTGCACACAATGGCTTGCATTTGTCTATTGTTGTGGTCCAACATTCAACAAACCAGAGATGAAAATGGATAGAACTACATTAACTCAAACCAACCTTTTTGGATGGTCGATATGGCATGGCAAGGATGCACTAGAGTTGAGGATACTTGCCACTCACTTCATTTCACAAGTTATCAATTCCTCTATTGTAGAGACAAATTGGTCCACATATAGCTTCATCCAATTAGTCAAGAAGAACAACCTTATCTCTAGATGATCAAAGAAGTTGATGGTCATACATACTGCCTTGTGGCTATAGGATCAACAAACCCCTGAGAATCGTCAAACTCCAACTTCACATTGGGATGTTGATCCTGAAGATGCTATACAAGTGGATGAGAAGGAAGCACAAAAGGGATTGGTTGGCGTTCCATTGCTTGAAGCAGCCCCTTACAGTGGCAGTGAATAGGACTGGGACTCCAATTTTGATGCAAACCTACCAAATACAGATGTTGATTAAGGACAGCTATATATTTTATATGTTTTTTATCATTTGGTAGTTAAAACTTGCAGCCTTCAGGCATTTTGTTGTAATTCTTATATGATACATATGCACATTGACAATGAAAGCATTTATATTTTGTTAATTTGATTGTCAATTCCCATGTGGAATCTCAACTCAAGTTGAATGTTATATATTAGGTTTTATAATGTCTATGATGAATGCTTTATGAATGTCATCATATGAATATTTGAACTTTCCATATATTTATATAAAGTTCCTTATTTTTTAATAGTTGTCCCCTACCGTCACCTACAAAATAGGAAAAAAATTCCCATACCAGAAACATTTCCCCTACCCTCCCCATCTCGGAAACTTATGGAGCATAGTAGACAGGTAATAGTTCTCCAATATGTTTGTGCCATTTATTATCAAAGTATTCTGTAGTTAAGCCCCTTCCAACTCTCAGCAATACAAAATCAACAAAATGTAGAAAGTTGTTCAGAAAATTCCAATAGTGACTAACGCAGAAATGTAACTTGTTAAATTCAGACAGTACATAGTTGTTGGGGCATTTCACAGTTAAGCCCATTCCAACACTTTTCAACAACACAGTATCTACTTTGAATAAACTAAACAGAATCTAGAGACGAAGTCAACAAACTGTTAACAGGTTACTTAGGAGATCACTATTAGTTGGTAGATTACAACATTCATCCTTATTACTTTCTGGTGGTATATAAAGAGAGAGGAGAAGAGAATCTAAGAAGTTTGGAAATGTCAAGAAAAATTAAGTGAATGGAATAAGTTGGAAAAGAAAGGTAAAAATAAGATTTGAAGCCTACCAAAGATTCTCCAACTTACTGCATTCTGATAATTTCGATATACATCCTCCATTGCAGCTGCAGCACTAGCAGGTAATCGTTTGGCTTCAATTTTCTTCTGCATGGCCAAGAATAGCTCTGCAACAACCTTTGATCACTATTGAAACCATTGCTTACAAAAATACTAATACATATGAATGATCCTAACATAATTCTTGAAATTACATACAAATGATATTACTGGTTTATGTTATTACGAGGGCAAAAACATGCCAGGAGTTGAAGGAAAAAAATAAAATGCATGATGCAAATGGTTATAGAAAAGATACCAATACAAATATACAATAAGCAAATGTCAATGTGTGATATGACATTTTGTGACTTAGTTTTGCAGTCCAAAGCAAACATTCTCAATTTTTTAATGCAAATACTAATAGTATGCACAAGGTCCTTTTCCTTTTGCCTTGCAAAGATAACTTGTTTTCTAATATTATCTCTCTTAATTAATGATTATTATCCTTTCATGAACCAAACAGAATACATAAAATTCTTTGATATTACAATGTATCATTAGATAATCCAGGGTACCTTCAACAAAAGTGTCACATCCCAAGGAATGACATGCTTGAGAAAGTGTTAGACAATGTTTGGAAACAGCCTAAAGGACCTCCCCCTCACTCTCCTCCATTGGGAAAGGGAAACTCTCTCCCACAACCTTAAGGTCAAACACATAAATGACCCTCTCCTAATAAAGGAGGACAAAGGCTTTTGGATTAGGCTCTTGACCAACAGGAGAGTTGTTTGCTACACTCTATTCCAACCATCTCCTCCCTGAGTCTATCATGTTCAAGACTACACAAGATATTAGTAAACCTGATATTGATCCTTTCTTATTTTGCTGCCATGTTTTGGTTTGATTTGGTACATTTTATTTGCATGTTGAGACATACAAGCAAGGATAAACTGATGTAAGATGTATATGAGTAATTATATTTATAGCAACACTGACATAATATCTCTATTAAGTTTATGACTTAAGAAATAATGTTTGAGCATGGTTATTGAGTTCTGATTATGGCATGTGGCACTGATGATTAATGAATGGACATAAAGTTGACATCATATACCATAAAAGAATACCTACAAAGAAGTACACCGGATTAGATGGTGTTATGAGACATGAAGGATTAGCTAATGGGACCTAGCTACTCTATTAGACGATGTTATTGTACAATTTATAATTATGAATCCCACTACAGAAAGATCTAGATTATTTTTAATGAATAATTAGAACTGCTATATCCGATTCACAGTATGAAAGCCAAACTAGAAAATAAGATGACTCTCTGTCATGTCACAGAATGAAATACATCCAAATTCCAGACAACATTTAAATTGCCTAATAAGACAACTCAACTCTTATATATAAGTCCAATAATTTCAAGGGGCCCAATAATTGTCTGCCTAATAATGGAACTAGTCTTTGGAGTACCAATGGAACTTTAAACTAGCAATATGTAGTTAAGGAGTGAATTCAGGTGAGAGAATCACTGCCTGCTTGGTCTGCAGTTCTAAAACATCTCTATGTAATTCTCCAATTGTGATTGTGCCCAAGAAAGATGGTGCATGAAGAATGCGTATGGATTATCACACCTTGAATAAGAGCACCATTGAGACTAGGTATCTCTTTCACAAATTGGTAATTTGTTGGATCAACTCCAACATACCAAGTACTTCACGAAGCTAGAGTTGAAGAGCAAGTATAATAAAAGTAAGAATAAATGACGAGGGTATACATGCAATTTTCAAGACAAAGAAAGGTTTGAACGAATGGCTTGTGCTTCTCCTTCATTTGTGTAACGCTCCTGCTACTTTCATGAGGTGAGGAGCGATCTATTGAGACCATTCGTAGATTCTTTTGTTATTGCATATTTGGATGACAATTTGACTTTTAGTGAAACCTATGATGAGCATCTAATAAATTTGAGATATGTTTTACAACTGTTCAAGGGAGTAAGTTGTTGCTCAGTTAAAAAAAAGTGTGAATTTGCACAAAAATCATGTGGTCTATTTGAGACATATGGTTGGAAGAGGGGAATTGAATATTGATCTCACAAAGATTGAAGCTATTATCAATTAGTTTATGCCTTCCAAGGTGTCTGAGACAAAGATCTTTATAGAGGTTGTTCAATATTTAATAAAGTTCATAGCATCATTCTCCACAATAAAGTAGCCTTTGCAACCCTAACCACAACTAGTAAGTCCCTCTTAGGGTAAAAATGAGCATCATGCTTTTTGAAGATTGAAACATAAAACCAGCAATGAAAGGTTTTGGAACCACCTAACTTGCACCTAAAATTTGAGATGTTAATGGATACAAGCAACTATGCTATGTAGGTTATCCTATTGCAAGGAGATAATTCGGCTTGCTATCATTATATTTCCCTCGGGACAGTTTTAAATTATCCTAAATATGATAAGATTTGTATGCACTTGTTCAATTTAATAAAAATGTAAGCACTATTTTAAAGGTGAAGAAACTATAGTTCGGATGGACTACCAACCTCTCTGAAGCACAATCAAAATCGCACGAAGAAAGGGAATGCAATTGGATGGGTTTCTTATGGCAATTTCATTTATTTATCAAGTATAAAAAGGGTGTAACTGAAAAATGGCTGATATATTGCCTGGACCGCCTGCAGTTCCAGCTTTGAGCACAAGACCTTAACTGGAATGGTTGAACCATCCGTCCATGGGGCTGTAGGGAGGAGTATCCACAAGATGAAGATTTTTGTGAGATATATCATTATATTTCCCATGGGACAGATTTGAATTAACCTAAATATGATGAAGATTTGTATGCACTTGTTCAATTCATTAAAAATGTAAGCACTATTTTATGGGTAAAGAAACTATAGTTCAGATGGACCACCAACCTCTCTGAAGCACAATCAAAATTGCAGTAAGCAAGGCATCGCAAATGGGTAGGTTTATTATGACAATTGCATTTATTTATCAAGTATAAAAAGGGTGTAACTAAAAAGGCGGCTGATATATTGCCTGGACCACCCTGCATTTTCAGTTTTGAGAACAAGATCTTAACTGGAATGATTGAACTATCAATCCATGGGGCTATAGGGAGAAGCATAGTTGTAAAACTCAAACTCGGCAAGCCCAAAATTTGTAAAAACTCAGGACTCGGCAATAACTCGGTAAATTTATCGAACATTTGAAAATACATCACTTTTTCAAATACTCTTCAAAAACAAACATATATACTAAATGTGTAGAACATATTACTGATTTCCGGCATATTATTGAACATGACCAGGTCAATGCCCAACACAAATACAATCAACATGTTTGCATGCTAATGATTAAAATTCCCTTACAATCCCTCATATTGAATGAAAATGAACCTTCAAACAATTGTTGGAGTCAAATTGTAATTCATTGACACACAAGGTTACCATGTATGAGTCAAGAATTGTTTAGTGACAATGTAATGTCCAACAAACTCTTTTATCTTTTGTTAAAAGCACGTTAACCATCTATGTCTTCTGTAACCTGCATATTGTTTTTACGCCGCTCGCAAGGTTGATTGAATTGAGATACAGACGCACATCACCACCCCTCGAGGTTAATCATAGAAGTCTCCTGGGATCAGACAGCCCCTACAGTTAAATCGAATCACGGGGATTTACCCTAGGGCACCCTGTAAATTGCAAGGGTCTCCAGAACCTAATGTCGAGTCCGTAATTCAATCACTTAATAACTAATAAGAACAATATTTCAAATCAATTTATGTGTGCTAAAATTTTTAGCATGTTTTCCTGAGGCTTATGCCACAAAATTAGGACTCAAGTGGAGGGCAAATGACACCAAGATAGAATCTTTTAACATGCAAGTGAGCATTGCCTTAAAATGCATCAGAAATTTTTAGATTGAAGATGAAGAAATGTTTGATAATAATGGAGGAAAACTGAACTGACCTTCTTCCGAGAGAAATGTTCGCGAGGGTGTGCCACCATTATTAACACTACCGTGAGCCTCTGCAACCGCTGCTTTTCTAGGCCGCGCTAAAACCTGCTCAGCACCTCCTTTGTGCTCCGCCATTGCCCTTGTTTTCAGTTTAATACTATTATTACACCTAAAATTCAAACGAGGGCAGCTCCTGGACGCCAACACGACCTGGCGTTGGCGGCGCAGAGGCCGTAGGTTTGGCACCTCCGCTACAGATTTAACAGTGCCCCCAGATTTCAGGCAGGAGACTGCTGAAGAACCACCAGCAGCGCTCCAAAACGCCGCCATATTTAACCCCAACTAAATCTTCCGCTACCCAATTTGCCCAACCTCCGTCACCTACTCCTTATCTAAGACCTAGGTGGACCAATAGAAAGAAACTTTACAGAGCTCAACGGTGTCTAATTCGTAACCGCTCATTGCTTAAGATAACAATAAATTCGGCGACCGCGGGGCTGCGCAATCTGACGGTCATCTAACTCATAGCCGCTCATTACTTAAGATCACGTGAAATTCAGTGAAGGCGGACTTCTGCAATCTGACGGGAAATCAGACGCGCCTCTCGAGGCCTACAAAACCACAATACAGATTTATTCTTCAGAAACAATAAGAATTCCTGATTGCTGGCACTTTTCTTTTATTAAGGTTATTCTGTATTGGAAAGAGCGTCGAGGTTCCTGAGTCGAGGACAACGAAGGTCAGGAAGAAGTTAATGGAGGAGATAATATTTGCAGGGCGCTAAAACGCTCGCCTTTTGTGGTCGTTCGTTCAGGGAGTTTGTGGCCTTCTTTAAAAATTTAATAATTCGTTTTGAAAAAATAAGTAATGATTACTCCTACTGTTGTGATTCTCTTGCCCAATGCTTTCGTGACAGGTGGACGGAACTAGTTTTTAATTGCGCGGCTCACTGCAACCGAGGAAATTGGATTGGCCCAGCTACAACGTTTGCATGATTGAACCAAATTATTTTTTTTAATTACGTTTGCTTTGATAGGCTCTATCGTCATTTTCGAGCCAAGATTCTTATCTTCCATTTTGTACGGATGATATATATAGATTAATTTAGAGGAGACAAATATATAGGTGAGGGTGTCGTTACTATATTTAGATGATCTTATCTGAATGATAAAAAAATAATATATAATTTAGAGTATTAGAATTGTTTTATTTAGAGATAGGGATATAGGTGAACACCAACAAAATCAAGGTCATGATCTTATTTTGCAAAGGAAACGTTTGTAAATGGTTGATAAATATAAGTACGTTGAGTTAGGAGGTTTATAGAACACAAAGAATGTCAATTCAATTTGGAAAGCTTTATACCTATTAGAAAATATGGGACTTGAAAATCAAGAGGACCTTTTTTCAAATGCTTGTCACATCAATGGTGCTTATGGATGTGAAGTTTGGGGTAATGACACATCAAAACTTAATTGGAGATAAATCGAGAGGATTTAAAAGTATTTAATCACATGTAGTCTCAAAAGTAAAAAATCAAGAGGACCTTTTTTTCAAATGCTTGTCACATTGATGGTGCTTATGGATGTGAAGTTTGGGGCAATGACACATCAAAACTTAATTGGAGATAAATCTAGAGGATTTAAAAGTATTTAATCACATGTAGTCTCAAAAGTAAAATATCGGTTCATGTGAGATTTCATTAGCTTAGGCGAGAGCTTTTCCATTGGAGGTATTGACTTTGATTTGGATGTTAAGTTACCTAAAGAGAGTAGAGAGAATGGAGTCTCATCACTACCCAAAATAACAATGAAGCAAAAGCAAACTAACTAGTGTGATAATTCATATCATTATTCCCTTAGTACAACGTAATTCAAAGACAGAGAGAAAATACACACTTGTATGTGAACTAGAACATACTCACAATTTGACATACTTAGAAATAATAGTGTAAATGGCATCTTCACACTTGTTCAACAAGAATGGTCTCACTAATCAACATGCATGGTATAACATGCAATCTATAGTCATACACTCTCTTATGTGAACAAGGATAAATGCATATGTCCACAACAAAATAAAAAAGAATAAGGGCATATTATTGATGTGATGAGCCCTGCTGGCTCTCAGCTCAAAACCCTCAATTTCTTAAGTCTTTAAGTGTTTTTTAAAGTTTTTAGAGAAATCTTAATAGACAGAAGAGAAGGGGCGCAGCATATTTTTGCTCATAAAAGATGAATTTGATCTTATTTCTTCAAAATGAAAGTACAAATGTATTATATAACACCAACAGATAGATTAAGAATGATAAACATACCAAGAAGGCTCCAGATTATTTTAAATAAAGAACTGGCCAGATCTACAGCTGGAATTGGTGAAAACAAGCATAAATGCATGCCAAGATTCCAGACGTGGCTTTTCCTGCTCTGAAACTGGTCACAAGCCTCTGAAATAGCTAACCGCCAATGATAGATGCCAAAGCCCTCTCAAAAGGAAGGCGTTTCACTTATTTCATTCACACGCCTTTCTCAAGGCACAAAACCCAAGGCAGGTCGTACGGCCATGAAAGCAAGGAATGAAATCTCTGAAAGAAGAATCCCTGAAGCTGTAGAAGGACGCCACCAAGAACCCCTCAAGTTATTGCATAAGAACAAAGAACTGCAAATATGAAACCTCTGACTGCAACTGTAGAACCTCTGTGTGAAGCTCTCAACTGTACTGATTCAGCTGATCTTTCACAGCCTCAAGAGTACTCAACACTGAAGAGTTTTCCGTTCTCCAATGGACAAAATGATCAAACCCTGGTCACAGGAGAATGCTCAAAAGAAAATGCACAAGGCAAATCGAAATAGTCAAAGTTATGAGTTTCTATTGCCAGGAAATGCTTTATACCAATTGGCACGCATTTCAAGAAAAGTACGGCCTTTGCAATCATTAAAATATTTCAATATTTTAATATAACCTTTTTCAATAGTTGCCATAAAATACTTTGAGCGCACTTTTCAATATTTCAAGTTATTAAAATATTAAAATCCCCTTTTGACATTTCTTAAGTGATATAAAATATTATTAAAGTCAATGTGACTTTAAAAAAAGGCGTATAAGTTAAATAATTAACTTAATCACTTAAAATTCCATAATACGCTCAATACTCAGGATAATTCCGTGCCGTCAGAAGTTGTGAACTCCTAGAATGCCAACGCTCGCTGTGATCCAAACACTGTCCACTGAAAACAAGAACAAACCAACTCTCCAGAATGCATCACTGACCCTCTAACCAATCTGGCTAGCCCACAAGGGTCCAATAAAGGGCTAACAATCGCAAAACAAGATCACGCTGAAAAAGGGGACATTACAGTCCGCCCTCCCTGAAATTGCTTGTCCGCAAGCAATCTCAACAACAAAGAATCAACCACTCCACCAGGATCCCAAGGATAGTGTCGTGAAATGTCCCTCCTGTCATCAACTGTCTCCTGTAACTCCCAAATCTGATCAATTGGATCATCATGCTGTACCCTGTCAATCTCAACACCATCTGTCACAGGAGAGAAGAACTCAAAAGAAAGCAAGTCAAACTGCTGACAACACTTGCTCCCTAAAACCGTACGAGATATGCTATCATCCAACATATCTAACACGTGCATACCAGAATTGTGCATCTGAAACAGGTCATGTACATGATGACTGAAAGTGAAACCGTGTAGACTCCTAACCATGTTCACACTGGAAATCTCCTCAACGAGCTTTGTCTGAAATCTCGATGCACTGACGGAATCTCCAATAATATGATCAACGCTCTTGCCTAAATCAGGATCAAGAGTAGAATCAACATCCACCTCAAAGAGCGGATTATCACAGGAAGATGTAGCATCTGTCTCATAAAGAGGATGTTGTACTAACTGAGCCTCATAACTGTACTGATCCCAATCAAACCCCTCTGATCGCATGGGACTAGAATCAAAATGATAATCCTCCTGAAACATCTCATGCTCCTCTAGAATCTTCGGTTCTATCTTCTCACCTTTTTCGTTGACGAGAATGATAGATCGCATACTCCCATCCTGAAAACCAGCTTGCTGGTCCGTTAAATCAGCAATGTCATCACCCTCATAAAACCACTCCATTTGTCTATTTGAACCCTTAGGCTTAAGAGGACAATTGTGGTTTTGGTCATAAGGAGCTTTGCAATAGAAACATAGCTTCCTCCTACGCAAATCATTTATTGTCTCTCGGTCCAAAGGAGCTGCAAACTTCCTCTTTTCATCAATCTTTTCTGATTCCTTAGGTTCTGATTTGCTATCACTATAGGATGAAGATGCTTCTGCATTTGAAGTGAACTTACCATGTGAAGCTGTAAGTTCCATGCTACGAGCTTTTCTCATAGCTTCATGCAGGGTAGGTGGATCGAATGCCTTGATCCAACCTTTCATTGGCTCATGGAGACCTTCTACAAATAGAATGACAAGTCTCCTCTCTGAGATTCCGGTAACCATACCCGAGAGCTTCTGGAACTCACCAATATAAGACTCCAAACTACCCAACTGCTTTAGCTGAGCAAGGTCTCTGAAGAATAGCTCGGGATCACGTCTATCAAACCTCTCTACCAGCCTATCAGTGAACTCCTGGTACAAGGTAATCCTATCATGGTGTAGTGTAGCCATGCCATGAATCCACCAGTCATGTGCTACGCCATCAAGGTGGAGAGCTGCAAATCGTATAGCATCTTTCTCTGGCATAGGACGTAGTGTCAGGAATGTATCCAACTTACTCACCCAGGCACGTGCTGTAACTCTACCACTGCCATCATAGTGAACTAAGGTTAGTTTGTTGGTAGCTTGTTTGAGATCATTCTGCTTGTGTCTAGGCCTCCTGTCATTCCTGCTTCTGGTGTGTTCTCTCTTCTGGCTTATGAATCTATCGAAGTTAAGGTGCTCCTTAACTCTTGGTGGCAAAGCATCCCACTCATCATGCATAGCCATAATGTTATCAGCAAAATTAATCTCACCACCTTGTTCAACTTCGTCCACTTCCTCAGCATCATCTCTGGTGAACGTGGGATATGTAGCTCTCTCATATGTTTTTGGGCTTCTTTAAAAATTTAATAATTCGTTTTGAAAAAATAAATAATGATTATTCCTACTGTTGTGATGCTCTTGCCCAATGCTTTCGTGACAGGTGGACGGAACTAAATTAGTTTTTAATTGCGTGGCTCGCTGCAACCGCGGAAATTGGATTGGCCCAGCTACAACGTTTGCATGATTGAACCAAATTATTTTTTTTAATTACGTTTGCTTTGGTAGGCTCTATCGTCATTTTCGAGCCAAAATTCTTATCTTCCATTTTGTACGGATGATATATATATATATATATATATATATATATATATATATATATAGATTAATTTAAAGGAGACAAATATATAGGTGAGGGTGTCGTTTCTATATTTAGATGATCTAATCTCAATGATAAAAATAATATATAATTTAGAGTATTAGAATTGTTTTATTTAGAGATAGGGATATAGGTGAAAACCAACAAAATCAAGGTCATGATTTTATTTCGTAAAGGAAAAGTTTGCAAATTGTCAATAAACACAAGTAGGTTGAGTTAGGAGGCTTATAGAACACAAAGAATGTCAATTCAATTTGGAAAGCTTTATACCTATTAGAAAATATGGGACTCGAAAATCAAGAGGACCTTTTTTTCAAATGCTTGTCACATCAATGGTGCTTATGGATGTGAAGTTTGGGGCAGTGACACATCAAAACTTAATTGGAGATAAATCGAGAGGATTTAAAAGTATTTAATCACATGTAGTCTCAAAAGTAAAAAATCAAGAGGACCTTTTTTTCAAATGCTTGTCACATTGATGGTGCTTATGGATGTGAAGTTTGGGGCAATGACACATCAAAACTTAATTGGAGATAAATGGAGAGGATTTAAAAGTATTTAATCACATGTAGTCTCAAAAGTAAAATATTGGTTCATGTGAGATTTCATTAGCTTAGGCGAGAGCTTTTCCATTGGAGGTATTGACTTTGATTTGGATGTTAAGTTACCTAAAGAGAGTAGAGAGCATGGAGTCTTATCACTACCCAAAATGACAATGAAGCAAAAGCAAACTAACTAGTGTGATAATTCCTATCATTCCCCCCTTAGTACAACATAATTCAAAGACAGAGAGAAAATACACACTTGTATGTGAACTAGAACATACAATTTGACATACTTACAAATAATAGTGTAAATGGCATCTTCACACTTGTTCAACAAGAATGGTCTCACTAATCAACATGCATAGTATAACATGTAATCTATAGTCATACACTCTCTTATGTGAAAAAGGATAAATGCATATGTCCACAACAAAATAAAAAAGAATAAGGGTATATTCAACTACTCGTAAGATACATTAGGTGGGATTGGGCCTCACCAAATTTACCTCAAGTGGTATTGGCCTCAATTGAAAAATAGTAATTCACCTAATTGTAAGACACATCAAGCGGTATTGGCTTCAGTGGAGCCATGGGTGGAGCACAAATAGTCTCTAACAGTCATTTTTCAAAATTCAAAGCTGTAGCCTATCAAAAATTTCCTCTACGCGGGTTTCAAAATGGCAGAGTACGACAGCCTATCAAGGATGCTTGGCTAGGTGTAAGAAATTCCAACACTTTTCATTTCCATGGGACATACAATGCTAGTAAACAGGGAAACCCTATCTACAAATTAGGTCGTTCTTGGTTCCAGAAGAAGGTTTTTTAAGATGATATCGTGTCAAAAACTACTAAATGGGGTCCAACTACTATTCCACTTCTAGCTATCTTTCAAAATAACAATGTTATCCCAAAAGGCACCCCTTCAATGTAACGAAATAACTTGCACAATAGAAGAATATGATATGAAATATGCTGCAAATACTTGATAATAACTGAGAATGACAAGCCACTTCAAGGGGGTAAACCTCCAAATATCTCCAATGAGAACACAATTCACAATATGATGATGAAATAAGACTCACAACCTCCTATATATACCCATTTATGCCTAGGATATCACCTAGGCCAAATTAGATAACCCTATATAAGCCCTAGGTCGACCTAATCAACTAAATAACAATATAATATTGATAATATGACTTAATTATGAGTTAAGATAGCCACAAGCCAACTATTCATAACCCGTTGTACTCTAATATTAAGGGCGTGGCATACCCCCTCTTCAGATAAGCATTGTCCTCAATGCTAGGCAATTTTGGACACTTTTTAACATGAACTCCTCATCCTCCCATGTGGCATCTTCAATTGGTAAATGCTTCCATTGGATGAGATATTGAGTGATTGTTCTGGTCCTTAGCTTCCTTGTGCACATTTGAAGAATGCATTCTGGTTCCAATATGATTCTTCCATCTTCATCAAGCTTCGGTAATATTGTTTGAGTAGGATATTATTCCCAATTACCTTCTTTAAACAAGAAACATGAAAAATTGGATGTATCTTTGTTGTTGATGGAAATTCAAGCTTGTAGGAAACACTACCTATCTTCTACATGATTTGATATAGGCCATCATATTTTGGAGACAACTTGTTAGTCTTTAACTGTTGCTTGAGTGACATTTTCTTATGAGGTTGCATTCTTAAGAAAACCCAATCCCCAATATCAAAACATTTTTCACTACGGTGTTGGTCTACCTGCTGCTTCATTCGATTTTGTGCCATGGACAAATTCTCTTTAAGTCATGAAAGTACTTTTTGTTGATGAATCATGTGGTCCTCCACAGTGTGAACTCTTGGTGACACCTTCAATGATGATGTGATGGAAGGATGATGATATCCATATAATGCCATAAATGGAGACATTTTTTATGAACTATGGAAGGAAGTGTTATACCACCATTCTACTACTGGTAGCCAATCTACCCATTGAGACCGTTTATCTAAAGTGAAACAACGTAGATATCCTTCCAAACACTTATTAACAACCTTTGTTTGTCCATTAGATTGTGGATGGTATGAAGAACTGTGAGCCAATTGAGTACCCAAACATTTGAATAAATATGTCCAAAAGTTACTAGTAAAGATAGGATCACGGTCACTAACAATAACCTTAGGTATACCATGTAGCTTTTGAATTGAACCGCAAATTTTTGTAGGGGCTTCTCTCTTACACTTCTAGGGTTTTCACCTAAAAGGAGAAAGGTATCCCACAAAAACTTGAGGGTTCACTAAATACTAATGCTAGTATGATTGAAATATGTCTAGATGCAATGTCCTAAATGCAAAGAACTAAAAAATAATTGAATTATTGATGTAAAACCTAAGAAATGCAAGTTGTTTGAAAACACAATGATGTATGCAAAATGACCTAAGATTGCAAACAAACAATAATATAAATGAACAATATTGGAGAGGTGCACTTGGAAACTGAAATATGATTCAGAGAGGCTCTGGAATCCTACATATTTTATTGTTGAAGCCCACTGGGACACTTACACCAAGCTGGGCAACTTAGTCCTATTTCGGGGAGATTCTACCGGAACAGGTTTCTATCAAATGGGTGTATGAAAATGTAAAACTCACTTTCTAGTCCTGGAAATGGGACTAATTTGCCACTAATGGTGACTTAGTCCACCTAGGAATATTGAGAAATTTGAGGCAAGAATCTGTAACTTTTTGTCTGCACTTCCCTTCCTAATAGGTGTTTGGTTCAAATTCTACAGAAAACAAGTTGAAAGAGGTCTCCAAGCTTCAATTAGGGCTTTGTTGACTTGAATGAGTTTGATGAGTTGAAAACACCTTTTATCACCTTGATCTTTAACAAATTTGCATACAAGACCTACAAAAACACACATGCAAAGAGGGGAAAAAGGGTTAAGGGTTAGAGAATAGGAGTTTGCCTTGGTCAAACCCCAATTTGATAATCAAACCCTAGAAAATGAAATGAAATAAAGAGAGAATGATGAATGGACAACTTGCAATGTCACAACTCACCAAACCCTTGATGTAGAAATATGAAGATATGCAAATGGATGCTCCAATGGATGCTTTATAATGCTTAGAATGCTTGAGTAAATTCTTAATAATTGCTTGAATGATTAAGTGAATGAATGGGGGTACAAAAGAGAGAAAAATCATTTATTTATACTCGATTTTACAATATTTCTTGAAAATAACACATCACAGGCTGACCTTAAGGTTAAGAGAATAAAATCCCACCAGAAAATTAAAATTATTTTGATTTTTGTGCCCAGTGGGACTAAGTCACCCCAGGTGGTGACTTGGTCCCACCAGGGCAATTTTACTAGGTGTCGGGGATTGAAGTGTATTTAACGTTGTTTAACGGGAATATTCTCAAAAATACACTTAAGTAAGGTCAAAAAGTGCATTAAGGGGTCATTTAAATATAAGAAAGGGTTGAATTAGTGATGGCAAGCCTAAAAAAGCGTGAGATTTTGTTACAACTGTACAACACTTTGAAATAAGACTTGGTAAGTGATAAAAAGAGGTTATTTAAGTGAATTATAATGAAAGGGTCCTAAAAAAGTGTGAAAGTGGGTTACAACACTTCACAACACTTTTACAAGACATCCTAGAATTCTTAATGTTTCACAAGGGTCCAATACCTAATGTGAATGTGTTGACCGCATTACAACATTAAATATAGGCAAAATCAAGCCAAAGTCCATGGGAAAGACTCAAGTGAGCATAAAAATGTCCAACTATACATGTTTTGGCAACACATTAAGCCCCCACTTTAGTGAGAGGATGAACTTGCTTCAAACTCACACTAAAGTAGTCCAACATGTATATCAAGCGAGATCCAAATGCACTAATGCTTGGTAAGATGAGACAACAATAATCAAGAAGGATGATCAAGCCCCCATGATCAAGATCCCATGGCAAACCAATCATAAGCACAAAGGAACACACATGAAAATGATGAAAAAGAATGAAAGAGAAAGATTGAAAGAAAAGAGAGTAAGATCAAGCTTCGATCATTTTTCCATCTCGTTATGGATCAGATCTAGGTTGTTTATTTCAAAAAAAAAGAAATGTATACTCACTTTGAGGCGACGGAACTCATGTTTGTCTGCCAGGTGAGAAGGCCAAAAAGGTGAGAAACATGCATTCATCGTTGGTATGCACTCACACACACGCAGGTGGCTATAGGGAAAAGTCATGCCTTGGAATGGGCTTCTCGCTCAACCATACAAAAGTTATACCTCTCGATAACTTTAATAAGGTGCCACAAAAGAAAATGGCATTTCGAGCTTCAAAATAAAAGCAAAATTTTGTATGCTTGGAGCTCATAAACAAATGCAATGGCACCACGGGCATTCAAGTTGCGTTATGCAAGGTGGCCATATAAAAAATGCAAAATGTAACATGCAAAGGATGTTCAAAGGAGTCTTGCTTAGTTCATGTGAGGTCTATAACTTAGGGAACATTGTGTCTAATTTCTCCAAGAGGACCGATCAAAGGATAAAAAATTCACAACTTAGGGGATGCAATGCGTCACATAAAGCCACCAAGAGGAATGTAATATGCTAAGATAGATCACACTCATGAATAACACTATACCCAATGTCATCCATAAAGTGACAAAACACATCATATGAAGTAAGAAGGCTACACTAAGAACCAAGAAAAAAGAAAAAAATATAAAATGAATAATACCAATGTATGCCCCCATTTTAAAGAATTGCTACACACCATATTATGAAAAATTACTTTAAAGTAGCAAATGAAAAATGCAAAAATAAAGAAGACATGAGAGCCAACTTGGAAAGCACCTATGCCAAGTCATACGTTTTTGAGTAAAGCTATGTCATGTCAAAGAAAGGGGTTGCCCCCAAAATGAGAAACACCAAACACATAAGGGATCTATGGATTTGGGGTCGATATGTTCTTTGCTGCAATGTTTTGTAAAGAGCTCGGAACTATCATCATTCCCCAAATACATAGAACTGAAGAATGACACAAAGAGAGTGAAAACAAAGAAAAAGAAAGATTTGTTTGGGTCAACATGGAAAGACATGGATGTCGACACTATCATCAAAGGAAACACAAAACAAAAGGAACAAAGAAAAAAGGTCAACAAAGAGACATTTCAGATCTCAATGCCTTATCCCATCAAAACAAACAAAAAAAAAGAACAAAGCCTGGTTCAACATGAAAAGACATCAGTCTTTGTGTTTGTCATCAAAGGAGAACACAAGAAAAAGACAAAAGAAAAGGAAAAGAAAAATAAAAGGAGCCTTTTGGGTCAACATGAAAGAGACATTTCGGTCTCAATGCCTTGCGTCATCCCCAAAAGCAGAACACAAGAAAAAGACAAAAGAAAAAGGTGAAATCAATGTATGACATATAGAAGAATGAAGGTACAAATAGAAGAAAGTCACAAAGAAAGATAACATCAAACATCACGTCATGGGGGAACACAATACGCACATACAAACACACAAAAGAAAAAGAGAAAGAAAATGCAAAACGACTAGTAAGGCAAATGCAAGTCAACCATCGAGCAAGTCATCTGCCTCCCAATCATGTTCAAGATATGCAGAGCAGGCAACTAGTCAAAGGGACAAGTGCAAGTGTTGAACTAGGGGAAGCACCAGGTTCTAGACTCTTTATAGGGTATTTGTCATTTAAGCTCGTGGAAGAGGAAAATAATGTATTGAGATCATTATGCACCTCTCCGTCTATTTTAGTGATCTCATCATCATCATCCAAGTTAATCACAACAGGACGGATCATAATATCCAATGAAGAGTGTATTTCTTGTTGTGGTTGTTGTATTGGATCATCAGGTTCACCAAAATGAAACACAAATTTTTGTAGGGGCTTTTCTCTTACACTTCTAGGGTTTTTCACCTAAAAGGAGAAAGGTATCCCACAAAAACTTGGAGGTTCACTAAAGACTAATGCTAGTATGATTAAAATATGTCTAGATACAATTTCCTAAATGCAAAGAACTGAAAAAATAAATGAATTATTGATGTAAAACCTAATAAATGCAAGTTGTTTGAAAACACAGTGATGTATGCAAAATGACCTAAGAATGCAATCAAACAATAACATAAATGAACAAGATTGGAGAGGTGCACCTGGAAACTGAAATATGATGTAGACAGGCTATGTAATCCTACATATTTTGTTGTTGAAGCCCACTGGGACACTTATGCCAAGCTAGGCAACTTAGTCCCATTTTGGGGAGATTTTGTCGGAACAGGTTTCTGTCAAATGGGTGTCTGGAAATGTAAAAATCAATTTTTAGGCATGGTAGTGGGACTAATTCACCACTGATGGCAACTTAGTTCATCTAGGAATCTTTGGAAATTCGAGGCAGGAATCTGTAACATTTTGTCTGCACTTCCCTTCCTGATAGGTGTCTGGTTCAAATTCTGCAGAAAATAGGCTAAAAGAGGTCTCCAAGCTTCAATTAGGGCTTTGTTGACTTGAATGACTTTGATGAGTTGACAACACCTTTTATCACCTTGCTCTTTGACAAATCTACATACAAGACCTACAAAAAAACACATGCAAAGAGGGGAAAAGGGGTTAAGGGTTAGAGAATAGGGGTTTGCCTTGGTCAAACCCCAATTTGGTAATCAAACCCTAGAAAATGAAATGAAATAAAATGAGAATGATGAATGAACAATGTGCAATGTCATAAGTCACCAAACCCTTGATGTAGAAATCTAAAGATATGCAAATGGATGCTCCAATGGATGCTTGATAATGCTTAGAATGCTTGAGTAAATGCTTGATAATTATTTGAATGATTAAGTGAATGAATGGGGTGAAAATGAGAGAAAAACCCTTTATTTATACCTAATTTTAAAATATTTCCCAAAAATAACACATCACAAGCCGACCTTAAGGTTAAGAGAATAAAATCCCACCAAAAAATTAAAATTATTTTGATTTTTGTGCCCAGTGGGACTAAGTCGCCCCAAGTGGCGACTTGGTCCCACCAAGGCAATTTTACTGGGTGTCAAGGATTGAAGTGTATTTAATGTTGTTTAACGGGAATATTCTAAAAAATACACTTAAGTAAGGCCGAAAAGTGCATTAAGGGGTCATTTAAATATAAGGGTTGAGTTAGTGATGACAAGCCTAGAAAATCGTGAGAGTTTGTTACAACTCTTTACAACACTTTGAAATAAGACTTGGTAAGTGATAAAAATAGGTTATTTAAGTGAATTATAATGAAAGGGTCCTTAAAAAGTGTGAAAGTGGGTTACAACACTTTACAACACTTTTACAAAACATCCTAGAATTCTTAATGTTTTACAAGGGTCCAAGACCTAATGTGAATGTGTTGACCACATTACAACATTAAATCTAGGAAAAATCAAGCCAAAGTCCATGAGAAAGACTCAAGTGAGCATAAAAATGTCCAACTATACATTTTTTGGCGACACATGAATATTCTCCAAAAATGCCTCTTCCACTATACTTGTAAAAGGTTGTGATAATGCAATAAAATATGCATATTTAGTGAGGCAATCCAATACTGCCATGATGACATTCTTACCATTAGATTTTAGAAGCCTTGCAATGAAGTCCATGGAGACCTCTTCCCAGCACTGGCTACAAATAACTAAGGGTTTTAAGAGACCAGTTGTCTTAATTGTCTCCCCTTTATTTTTTTGACAAACCAAACATTCTACCACAAATTTTTGAATATCCCCTTTTAGCCCTTTCCAAAAGAATTATTTCTTGATGCAATGATATATCTTCAATTTTTTTGAATGATCACCCACTAGAGACTCATGTAGCTCTGTGAGAATCTTTTGCTTGAGAGAGGAATTCTTGCAAAGATATAATCTCTCTTTATACCACAAAGTATCTCCCTTCCAACAAAATTTATCTAAACTACTAGGATCATTCTATGATTGTTGAATGAGATTACTTGTAGCTACATCATTTTTCTAGTCTTCTTTGGCTTCATCTACCCAATCTTCTTGTAAGATTGAAAGGGCACACAATAAAGCTTCATCCTTCTCATCCTTCCTTGATAGTGCATCTGCCACAACATTTTCCTTCCCCTTCTTATATACAATCTCAAAATCATATCCTAACATCTTAGTAACCCATTTTTTTTGTTCTTCAAAAGATAATCTTTGTTCCAAAAAATATTTTAGGCTATCATGATATGTCTTAACCTTGAAGTGTCTACCCACTAGATAAGGCCTCCATTGTTTTACTGCATGAAGAATATCTAGCTTTTCCTTCTCGTATGTAGGTTTAGTTGATTCTTACCCTTTAATTGATGGCTCTCAAAAGCAATGGGTTGACCCTCCTACATGAGAACTGCGCCTATACCATTTTCTGAAGCATCACATTCCATAATAAAATCCTTTGTGAAATCAAGAGTGGAAAGCACTAGAGTTGTACACATAGCCTCCTTTAACATTTCAAATGTTGAATTAGCATATTCATTCCAATGAAAAGAATCCTTCAATAAAGTTATGAGGGGTGCTTCTATACGACCATAATTGTTCACAAATATTCTATAGTATCCAGTCAATCCCAAAAACCCCTCAATTTCTTAATGGTTTTGGGAATAGTCCATTCCATGATAGCCTTAATTTGGTTAGGATCCACCTTTACTCCTTCATGTGAAACTATGTGTCCCATGTACTCCACCTCATTAAGACCAAAATCACACTTGGATGGCTTAGCATAGAGTTGATGCTCTTCAAGAACTTTTAATACTTGATCTACATGTTGCAAGTGTTCTTCCCATGTCTTGATACCAATATACACTAATACAAACTTCCTCAAGAACTTTTTAAAGATGGAATTCATCAAACTTTGAAATGTAGATGGAGCATTAGTAAGACCAAATGGGATCACCAAAAACTCATAATGACCTTCACGAGTCCTAAATGTTGTCTTACAAATGTCTTCTTCCTTAATTTGAATTTGGTGATAACCAAATCTAAGATCTAACTTTGTAAAATACATAGCTCCATTCAATTCATCTAGCAAATCATCAATGAATGGAATAGAGATTTATTTATCTTTGATGGTGTACATGTTGAGCACTCTATAGCCTAGACACATGTGCCAAGTTTCATCCTTCTTTTGCACCATCAACATGAGCGAGGAGTAAGAACTTTGGCTATATCTAATAATTCTTGCCTCTAACAACTCCTCAACAATCTTTTCTATCTCACTTTTATGTATATGCGAGTACTCGTAAGACCTTATGTTGGGGGGTTGGCTCCCTAGAACTCGTTATATGGCATGATCATGATCCCTCTTAGCAGGAATTTCTTTAGGCATATCTCCAAAAACCATTGAATGATGCTCAATTATTGCTTGTAAATATAGATGCCCATAGGAGCATTAGATTGAGAGACTTCTAATGAATATAACTGGGCCACAAATCCATCAACTCCTTTCTTAAGAAACTTTTGCATTTGATGAGAGCTTACTATTTGTGGGGACTTTTCCGTCAACCCTCTTAGCTCTATTATCTTTCCTTATGATTGAAATCTCATGAATAATTCTTGAAATTTCATCTCAATTGTTCCCAAAGTAGTAAGCCATTATACTCCCAAAATAATATTTGTTGCACTCATGGAGATAACATACATTAGGCTATCAAGGTGATAATCTCCCATGGATAATTTAATGCTATGGAACTTTTCAGAACAACTGACAGTACCACCATCTACAATTAAGACCTAAAATTTTGGAGCTGGATATATAAAATAATTTAGACGAGTAGCCAACTTTTTGTTGATGAAATTATGAGTACTACCTAAGTCGATCAACATGGTTACTTTTTACTTATTTAAGAACCCAACTACCTTGAGAGTTTATGGGGCACTAAAACCATAGAGTGCATGACAAGAAATGATTGGTTGGGAATCATGTGATTCAACATCTAAATCACTATATGCCCTCGACTATATTTGTTGTCACAATTGAAACATAACCCTTTTACTCTCTTCTCCTCAATTTGTTGTGGAGTCAACCTAGTAGGTTGTGGTAGTGAATGTGTAGGAGATCTCCTTTCGCTGAAATTTATATTCCCTTGTCTCCTACTAGCCAAATAATTCTCCTCCACTTTTCTTTCCATTACTATTGCTTGTAATAAGGACTGTGGTTGGAACAATTGTACATCATATTTATGTGATCCTTTAAACTGCCTAGAAATAGTTCCTTCATATTTTCTTCCTCCATGTTCTCGACTCTTAGAGAAAGGTTTTGCAATTGGTGAATATAATCCTTGATCATGCCTGTTTGCTTTAATTTAGTGAGTTTGCAAAAGCAACTATCCATAAAGTTATCTCTATAATGGGTAGCAAGTTCTTCTTGAAAAATTGACCATGTGACCACACAACCCTTTTTTCTCTTCTCATTACATAACCAACGATACCAAATAAATTGATCTAGTTCTAGGTATAATGATGCCATAACCACCTTTTGTTGACTAGGAACATGATGAATATCAAAGAACTGCTCCATTTGGCATAGCCAATTGGTTGGATCCTTGCCAACAAACTTTCTCATATCCAACTTAGGCATGAATTGCCTTGGCATATGATTATTAAAGGACTGATCCTTCTTGAAACCCAATTCATGTCCAACAAAAGCATTATCTTCCACCTTATGAGGTGAATCTTCACCCTTACACCACATACCTTTAATATATGATTTCAATTCACCCATTTCTTCCATAATCTTATTCTCTAATGATGAAGTATCACCCTTGACTTTGTTTATTTCATCCTTAGGGTTAAAATCCTCATTTTCTACTCCCTCGTTCTCTAAAGATTTCCTCGATGTGGTAGCATTCTTTTTGCCTCTTGTTGCAAGCCTCGTCATGATGGTAGAAAATAATTTTGCAATAAATCACATAAATAAATTTTAAAATATTTTGAAAAGTTCATTGTGACTTACTAGGGCTTAGGTCTCACTCCAATAGAAAAATATCTCAAAAATTAGGTGATTTGTAGCCTTGAGAGCAATTTTTTTGAAAACCCTAATTTCCCAATAAATTGATTATTTATATTTCAATTTCTTTGAAAATTGGACTATAGCCTCCTCTAATACGTCTCAAAAAACCCACAAAAAATTAGAAACTAATTCATCAATTTGTAGGAGATATGTGTTTTCCAAATAAATTGTACATAAACCTTGATTTTGCAATAACTCGCTCAATTCTGCTCCAATTCTTTTTAAATTTGGATTGTAGCTTCACAAAAATGTCTTTCAAAAATCATTTAAAAATAAAACAATTTTTTTCCAAAGCTTCACAAAATTACCTCCAAAATTGAAAAAAAAATGCCTTATCATAATAGTGCCAAGTTCATGCTCTGATACCACTTGTAATGAAATAACCTGCACAATAGAAGAATATGATATGAAATATGTAATGCCCCCGCCGAGAAACCCTAGAGGACAACACTACACTAGGTCAAAATCATAGAACAATTTTTAAAAAAAAACATCAATTACATTAGAATACATAGCATAACATAACCTAATATTCTAATCCTAGGTCCCCTAAGGTTCCTCAACTACGCTACTCACAAACTAACATCAATATTACTAGAAGCGTCTTATCAACATTAAAAGATACAAGAATTATCTAACATGCAAGGTTCATTTTAAGGCATTATATTAAATGATTCCACATTATTTACTTTCATC
>VDFB02353450.1:235449-334633 GCA_007258455.2 Sequoia sempervirens
CCACGCCTGTATCCAAGCACCAACAGGGTGACGAGGGTCATCTAGGCACACATAGCATGATTATGGGGGAATACATCACAACACACACACACTCACACACATCTAATCTAAAGATAAAGAAGAGGCCTCCTAACATTGATCGACCAAGAGGTCGTCCGCTTCCCACTCTAAATTGTCGCAGGGGGAAGGAGGACGAGCCTATAGTGGTGGGATGTTAAGAGGAGGAGAATTCTGCCCTCCCGCAACAAGGGCGAAGGAAGAGCATCCCACAAGGTCCTCTCCATCAAGCTTTTGTGGAGCTAAGGTCAATGATTTTGCGAAGATCATTGTTAAGGTTGGAACTTCATCTAGGGAGTTAAACATGCACTTCACATGAGTGCCATGTCTTACCTCAATGGACAAGGAAGGTTGCACCCGAGATTCACCACTAGGATCACTGAATGATTCAGGACTAGTGAAAAACTCAGGGGAAGGTGGGCTCTTCTTACGTACTTCGTTGCTAGAAGGACCACACTCCACCTTTTGCTTTGTTAGGGGAGGCGAACTCCCCACAGACAAGGCAAGAGGCACTAAGGAAGAGGAGGAAAGAATTGCAGTAGATATGGCTAAGGTGTTTGTCATATCCATGAGCTTTGGAAAAGGCGAGACATCCGGAATGGACATCAACAACAACAACTCCACCAAAGGAGCGATGAACACCTACACCTTTTTAGGGTCCGGCGCATTTGTACTTGCAACAGAAGCCGGAAGCGATACAAAGCTGGTTTGAATGAAAGCAAAGGGGAGGAGAGAGCAGGAGGCCCTAATACAAGGGCAATCATCTCCTCTTCCTTCCTCTGTAAGGTGGCCTGCTCAACCATGAGAGCCTTTCGCTGGCACTTACGCTCATGTGCAAGGCAGTTTCTGCCACTCTTTGAACCAAAGGGAAGAGGCTGTGAAGGAATAGAAGGCTTCTATTCATCCATGGGAGTGTCAACTACAGTCATTTCCAGTGGAGGAATACACTCTCGAATGGGAGCAGGAGGGATAGGTTGAGAAGCAATGGGGGGAGTCGACTCAAGCGCCTCGGTAGCAGGCCTCTTCCCATTCACAATTTTAGGAGTAGAGGCGATAGGAGGCCATGAAGGTTGAGACATAGGACTCTCCACGAGGGCCTTTCTTCCTGTTATATCGAATGGGCCTATACTCCGTAGGAAAAACATGAAGCTCAAATGTGAAACGCTTGAGCTTTCACCAAGCAGGCAACATAGGATTCTCTTGCAGATGTGGAACAAAGTTCGATAGCGCCTCAACGAGGCTAGAGGAAGCATCAAGCTGAACAACAGAAGAGGAAGAAGGAGGATCTCAGGACTACTTATCTTCTTCCCTCCTACGTGTCTTAGCGACATCATTGTCAACTTTTAGGCAAGCCCTATGTGAAACAACATAAGGCAACAAAGGGTATCTCACTTTTGGCCTTAGGCGCCCTTTCTTATAATTTTGATATGTTTAGTACATGAGGTCCATCCTAGGCGGGAGAGGACCAACAAGTGCAGGCCAAGAGTAGTCCAAGGAGTAGCTACCACAAAAAACCAATAGTTTACAATCAGTATCATGAATTATATGTACGAAACCCCCATGGATAAATTTTAAACATTTATGCACGACCGAGGGTATCGTGTTCATAGCCACTAAGCAAGGATACCCAACTTCACTCTAAAGAGTTCACACCTAGGGATAATGTCAAACAGGAGCTTCATGGATTTAGGTCCAACCAAGACCGATAGGACAATACTACCCAAAGGGGGCACAAAAAGTCCGTCATGCGTGTGGATGGTGCTCACAAGTGCATCGTACCCATCTTTATGTAAAAAGGTAATCAACATGATCTCCTCAGTTATGATGTTTACTTGTAACATTGAATCAATGAGAACACTTGATACGATATTTTCGTTGATCTACGCAGGGATGTAGAGAGGAAATGGTTCCCTATTAAAACCCATCAGCAAGTCCTATGAAGTGAAGGTTATACCAGTACCACTATCCATAGGTTGCACAGAGGGGATAGGTCGATGCAAAGAGGCCATTACACACATTGGATGATACTCTCATGGAGTCCCTAAAGACCAAAGGATAAGATGGTAACCCAATTAAGGTTTTGTTATGCAACACCTTCAAAACCTTCCAACTACGCCAACTAGGGGTCACAGGTTGGGTCGTAAGGCGACAACCTCACAACACTCACACTTACAACACTCCTAGAATACGAGGAAATAAACTTTCAGTATCGCAAAATGGAACCAAAATGGTTCATGTCAGGGTCACCAAAAATGTAAGAGAGGGGGACCAACCACGTTCAAGGCCCCAGGTCATGGAGAGCCAAGAGTGGAAGGTTGCCCTAACTTACCTCAGCTTAACGGGGTGCTAGGAAATGCAGGACGAGAATGATGAGGACTATAAGGCCCTTAAATCACTCTACAGACCCAAAACACATAATGGGGCTAGGCGAGTTGGTTTTTAGGTTTAACTCTACACCTCAGGAAGCTCTCTGCCCGAGGGTGAAAGTGCGGTTCTAGGATGACAGTGCGGCGCGTTGGCATCTCTCAGGTGCACTGGCGTCTGTATGACTAGAGGACTAAAGAAGTAAGTTTAAAGACAAGAAAATAGACTACCGACCTAGCTAACTACTTCCAAAGGGCCAAAACAAGACTATGAAGTAGGAAAGATATGTATGAATATGATAAAACAAATAAGAAAGAGTTAGGATGGCAAGAATAATCTCATAGAAGTACTCATTCACCAACCAACTCCAAGCCACACGTCCACCTACACATAGTGAAGAGGAAATTTTTTGGGTGGCTGTATAGGGGCTTGCCTCAGTCAGACCCCCATTTTGGTGTTTCCACCTCCACAAACAACCAAGTTTGCAACGATAGAGAAATAGTATGATAAAGAAATCAATGAAGTAAATAACATTAAGACACTACAAATAGTAATGTGCTACTCAACCAAATAGTAGAGGAGAGGAGTAGAAAGCTTACCACCTCCACCAAGAGAACTCAAGGCTAATGGAGGAGAAAATGAGAGGACTCAAGCCCTTATTGCAATGGTGTTGTTCCACACTTGCTCTACTGAGTTGATGGAGTGATGTTGTTGCTGCTATGGAGTGCAAGAGTGTTGTTAGAATGCTAGAATGCTTGGAGAGTGATCAAGCTGAGTGCTTATAAGATGGATCGAAAGCTTAGAGGATGCAAAATAAGTTGAAAAGCTTGTAGAAGGAGGGAATTTGAAGGAAGGATGAAGAAAATTGCTATATTCAGGTTAGTCAGTCGAAGGGGGCATTACAAGTCGACTCCCAATGAGAAGTGTAACGCCTCTGCAGGCTTCAAATGCAAGAATCTGCTAGGGATGTAAGCGCGCCGCGCGGGTGTCCCCGACAGTTATTCCTCTGTGAACAAACACACAAAACAACTGCTAAGTGGAACAAGGGCAGCAGGCTTATGTGGAATTTAGCCTTCAAGTTTGGTTTTCTAAAGTGAAGAAGGGAAAAAGGGGAATTTGCATTAAGGGGTGCAAATTCGCTCCTATACATAAACATATATATATATATATATATATATATATATATATATATATATATCAAAATAAAACACAGTAACGTTATTAAAAGTTCATTATCGAAAATAAATTGAAGTAAATATTATCAAATGCTTATTATCTAATTAAACTTGTAATGTGCCAACCCTTCGGTAAAGTAAAGATTTCATAATTTACATCATACAAGTAAACGTGCTAACATGATATTGCTATAAAAAAAATCATTTTCTTCATTCATAATACATGAACAAGTTGCCATATCAACTTACAATAAAGATTTCATTTCATTATAATAATTTTACAAGTACATGAAACAAGAATAAATAACTTAACTAACATAGCTCCAATGAGCTTTAGAACAAATAGTAGTAAGACGGTCCAGGATCTTCCCTTTCAAATATTTGTTCTTTAGTAGCCTTCAGTGGAGGAGAAGCATCACTCAGGTGTTTTTCCACCAACCACAGACTTATAATGCGGTCCCTCACACATCTATCATTTGATAGATGGCCCTTCCTTCAATGAAGAGATTGGTTGAGTAACCGATACTGTTAACCAACTAAGCATAGTGTTGTGTCCTACACAACTAGAACCTTGTTATTTCACAATATCAAACTAGTATAAAGGATCACGATGAACTGATGGTGTAATCTCATGCATCACACAGTCTAAGTGGATGATGTACCTTGCACTACTTTGGCCAAAGTGTTCTCATGTAGTACTTCTAATGAAGGCCATCTATCATAAACACTACTTAGGGCCGATTTGACTTAAGGTTATCTTACACTACGCATAGGTGTGGTCCTTCACTAGATAATCTGTGATCCTAGACTAACCTACAACATACTAATCTACTGAGTAGTTATACAAGATAGGAATATCCTTCAATGGATAGTCAATCATCCCAGATATCCTATCCTCAAACAATCTACATTCACATAGGTATACTAAACCTCTCCCATACTGGGTAACCTCTCCTAAGAGTATACACCATCTTCCCTAGTTAAACAAATAACTTAGATAAGAGTGCCTCAAAAGACTCTTGCATTCAACCAAGTCTAATAAAATAATATATAAGCAACTAGCATTCTCCTATTTTGGAGATAATTACAACATGTAACAAATAGCTAGAAATTGCTTAAATTTCTCTTTTCCAAATAACCTCATTTCATTTCCTAAGCGCATGCAAAAAATGCACTACAAACAACCTGATAACCTCTTATGCAAAATAAAAGATACTTTTCTAACAGTATAAAATCATAGTAAAAGAAAGTAGAAGAATATCTCATGCTTGTCAATTAACTTTTCTCCAAATGATGATGTCCGAGCCTACTCACGCAACACTTCAAGCACTTCCAAACAATTGGAAAATCCCTCACAAATTACTACCTTTCTCACTCGGGATTAAGTACTCAAAAAAGGATAATCGGATTGGTAATGGTTATAGCTGATCAAAGACATGAAGCTCTGGTGATTCGGTATTGAAGACTGGTTAATCTCAACTCACAAGAATATATACTTCTCAAAAAATAAAATGATTCTTTACATAAAATGAATGCTCAAAGGTGAATTCCCCATAATCTAAGCAAATAATCAGTAAGTAAAGAAAGATAAATTGGGCAGCTATTTATAGAGCCTCAACCCATTCGAATCCCTCTTCTACAGGCATGTAAATTGCCAGGGCTGCAATTTGAATGTTTCAACTTGATAAGTGGTGGATTTCTAACTCCATACTCAGCTTTTCCAGAGGTGAGTCAACCTCCAAAAGTTGGCAGCAAGATGAAGACCAGTTCAAATGCACGTGGTTAAATATGAATAATCAACACCCATAGGCTATTTTCCAGAAATGGCGTCAACTGCATAAAATGGTAGATGATTCATTTAGCATGAAAAAGTCATTGATATTCTTAGAACATCTATCTTCTTCATTGGCTGAGTCGACACCATTTGCAATTGTGTTTGAATATTTCAAATTCTAGATCGCACGCATTTACCAGGTGTGCATTTCTTTTGTGCCATATTAATTTTCACGACTTCAACATTCTGGAAATGAAAGATAAATATTCCAATCTCAATAGTTAGGAGTTAAATATTTCATAGAATAGAAACAATTTGATTTTTGATGTTAAATGATTCAAATTAAATTGAAATGAAATAACCCGATTCTCATAGTTTGAATGGTAAATATTCAATTACTAGGAAATAAGTCGATTTCCATAGTTTAATAATTTAAATTTTATATTATTATATATATAATTATAGTTTTAAATATTTAAAACATATTTATATATTTATATTTAAATACCCAAGTAAAAATATAAATATATATATATATAAATATATATATATATAAATATATAAATATATAAATATATATATATATATATATAATATATATATATATATATATATATATATATATATATATATATATATATATATATATATATATATTGCGAGCCAATCAACATATTCGATATGTATATATATACATATATATGTATATGTAAAATTGTCAGGCACTAATAATATAATATTATTAATATCCACATAATATAGGTTGTGTGCATATATACATGTATATATGTTCCTATATATTCCTCTATGTGCACGTATATGTATGTATACCATATCGATGCATTCGTATGAGCATATTCGTCTGCCAACATATGTTTGTATCAATATGTATATACATATGGATGCATGCATATACTATATATATGTATATATTTTCACTCCCTATTCACTCACATTCATTCACGTTACCATCATAATGATCATAATACAATACGACAAATATACAAATAGACATCACTCATAAAAGCGTAAAGAAGTAAACAAGACTCCTAATGCCAATGTACAAGCTACAAATGACTTATTTAGAACCAACATAACTGACTCAATTCACCCAAACTATAGTGATGTGTGTGTATGCTCAGATAGTTCACTTTATTGGTTAACCAACCAAGCTCCTCTCCCGAGTGATACTTCCCCTCCGCTTGGAGGAATGGTTCACATTCCTGCATCCACTAACACACGCTTTCGAAAGTCATATGTTCATAACAAAAGTAGTATACATAAACATTTCAAAAGTTAGAATATTCACAATTCAATAACCATCTATTCTCATTTTTGCAGTATATCACCATGAATAACATCAACTGAGATAACATTCATATTGAAAACAAGGTACAAGCATCATTAATTCATCTCCAGAATTCACATTGCATTCGTATTTACCCTATCTAGTAACGGTAAATAGTAACTTCGCAATTTGGGATGTAACAGAACTCTTAGTAAACGATATCAATGCAAAAAACATGCCTCAATTACCATGATATAAAACATTATATATGTAGATCATATTATTAATAAAAAGAAACCCTACACTGTCTACTTCCAAAAATGCAAGCCTAGAGTTGTAGGCATGTTGTGAAGGCAACAACGACACACAAAGGGGATATTAAACACACAGATTGGTTGACAACTAGCCTCGAGAGATCCACCTCATGGATGGCATGGTAGAAGGTTGGTGCAACATTTTCATCTAGAATAGTTGACTGGGATAGCTCTTGTTTCAACTGGCCACCCTCTTAGGAAATCTCAACCATATTGCAATCTTGCATGGTCTCATCATAGCGAAGGTGAATATAGTGCCGTTGGCCACTATTGCAAGGCATCAATCAAGGAAGCTAGAGGTTGCGGGTTTTGGTGTTGCCATACTTTCGGTTGGGACAGGTTCAATTGAGGTTGGGGAATCTTAAGAGTTCTTTAAGTGAGATTTTATAAATTCTTACTTTTTTAGGTAGAATAAAATGCATAAGCATTAGAGAGGGGTTTTGTCAAGTTGTATTTTGCAAGGCAACTTGAAAGAATGATGGCGAGCACGACTTAAACCATAGAAGATGAGTATGTAACATATAAGGTAGGATATATATATATATATACACATTTAAACTCTGGTAAGACCTCAAATAAAATGTTCTATGCATTCTCGGTTTGTACATTTATACGAAGGACAAAATTTAATCCAACGTCTAATTCCATTGTTGATTCGTTAAGCTCACGATGGAGTTGAGGAAAGTAGGATTTTTGTTGAGAAATCAGAACACATATGTCCATATTATTGCAGAGTAATTCATGGAGGAGTTTAGTAATAGGATAGAATGAAGATAACATATTCTATATAAGGAGACTATCATAAGGCTTACCTACATTTATTTTTCTAAGTTGGAAACCCGAGGATCAGGCTGTAACTCAATCCACAACCCCATGCCCAGACCTTCCCCACAATTTTCTATTGGCCCTCCTCTCATCCCCAATAGTATCGTCTTATCCCTTTCCTATAGAACTAAGTTGTAGTTGTTGTCTCCCATGAGAATGGTGTTGCAAGAGTTAGAGTGCACATAGCATGGATGCCTCCTTTTTCCGTCTCCTTCAATATATTTTTTTTATAGATAATCTTCTTTCTCCCAAAGGACCCCCAATCGCACCAAAATTCAAATCCCCAAAAGCACCGAAAATCAAATCCCCCAATTTTTCCAACCTTCTAGCCCAAAGATCTTTCCTTTCTTCCCTAATTTCATGCACCACCAAAGTGACAACCCCCATTTTCCAATTTTCCCATAAATAATACTAATTAAGTTCAAAAAGAAAGAAAAGCAAAAAAGAAAGTAACTTTCTTTCTTTTTCTCCAAAAGACTATTCTTTTCCCAAATAAAACAAAGAAATAAAATCCTCTCATAAAATAAAATATTAAAATATTAAATTAAAGCACCTATCCTCATCCCACTAAAGAAATAATTAAAAACGTTTTATTTAAAAAAAAAATCATAACAATAAAATATGATAGATATTTGATTTTTACCCAAGTCGGTAAATTCATTTACCCAAATTTACCTACAGATTATAATTAGTTATATGCTTCAACCTTATAACATTTACTTACTTATCATATTATTATTATTCCTTAATTATATCATTACATTATAACTTTATTTTATCATCAACTATAATTATATATTTATTTATATTTATATATTTAATTATCAAAGTGTACCTCAATTTATTTTAATAACCAAATGCATATTATCAAACAAATTAAATCGAATGCCAAAAAAATTACTTGACCACCATCCAAGTCAACATACAAAACCTCAAACATCATAGACTGACAAAACTGACAAGATAACAAACCAGATACTCATCCTCTTCAAGGATGTTGGCTAGGGTAGGGGACCAAGTGCTATCTTTGGCCAACTAATCCATTGGGTTTCAAGGCATGCTCAAACCTGGCAGTTCAGGTGGAGACGTAGCCTAGTATCTATTCACTCAAGCATACTAGTTAGAACACATATTCATAATAGTTGAAGCACTAGGAAAGGGACTCTAACAATCGTAACTCATTCCTATATGTCCCCCATACACCCAATGGTACGATGCCACCCTTTCCACCTATCCTAACAACATAATACATCACCTAACTATCTAATTAAATCTCTGCATCATAATAATAACATAAAAATATGCATCATACCCACAAAAGTACTATCAGAAGCTCATGTTCCATCATCATCTTCAAGTTCCTTAGCCAAACTACCTGCACATCCATGGTGAGAATGGAGGGGCACTACAAAATATGTTGCAAATACTTGATAATAACTGAGAATAACAAGCCATTTTGAGGGGGCAAACCTCCAAATATCTCCAATGAGAATGCAATTCACAATATGATGATCAAATAAGACTCACAACCTCCTATATATACCTATTTATGCCTAGGATATCACCTAGGCCGACTTAGATAACCCTATATAAGTCCTAGGCCGACCTAATCAACTAAATAAAAATATAATATTGATAATATGACTTAAATTTTAGGAGTTAAGATTGCCACAAGCCGACTATGCATAACCTATTGTACTCTAATATTAAGGGCATAGCATTCAATCCAAAAATTTAGCAGCACCAAAAGATTCCTCCAAAACATCCCTTCTCCAAAATATGAGCAAAATTTGCAAGAGCAAGGTGAAAATGGGTGCCAAAGAAACCAAAGCTTAAAAATCACCAAGATAATCAAGGATCTAGTCATTCACTCCCCCCTCAACAAAACACTTTAAAGGGGATCGTGAATGTTACATTCTCTGATGACTTTCTTTCCCTGTAGATTAAAGATCTCTAGTAAAAAGCGTTGATATGTAAGTTCTTGAACTTTATCCCTAGGCAAAAGATTTTGAATAAATGGGTATTTGATGAATGGTCAGGAGCTAATCAAGTATTTTATATAGATCAGGGGAAGGGTTTATTTGTAGTTATTTTTTCTTCTAAAGAACATAGAGATGTGGTTTATAAGACTAAGTCTTGGATTTTAGAAGGCTCGAGCCTCTATATTTAGCCATGGACACCAAATTTTAATCCATTTGCTTCTACAATAAAGTGTATTCCATTATGGGTCCAACTTCACTCTCTTCCATTGGAATATAGAAAATTAGAAATAGTTAAAATTTTGGGTAATCAAATGGGTATTTTTATCAAACAGGCTTTCACCTTCTTTAACAACCCTACATACCCAGTAAGATTGTGTGTCCTCTTAGATGCAACAAAGGAATTTACATCCTTTCAATTACATTCTTCAAATGGGGTGTGGGAACAAAGAAAATTCATAGAAAGACCAAAATTAGTTTGTGTTGCATGCCATTTATTAGGGAATTTTAGTAAAGAATGCCCAAATATTGAAAGTTTGTCACAAATGCAACACTAGGCAAAGAAAATAAATGAGAAAGCAAATGAGTATTATTCTTCTAAACCAACAACAACAAAGGATGCCTCTCTTTTCCCTGAGCTAAATTCTGGCATGGCTGCTATAAATCAAGGCTCGCCATCCATATGCCTCAAAGCCATAGGTCCAATTCAAAATCAAGCAAAATAAAATTTCCCTCAATATTCTCAGATATTTATTATGGGAAAAAATTAGCCATTGATATTTCAAGTCCTCCCCAGAAAGAGAAAAGTTCAAGTGGGAAATTTTTCAATTCCTATAATGAAAGTTTGGGAGAATGTAATAACTTTGGTGAGGAGGTTATGTCATTTTCTTCACAAGGATTCCCTTTCCCCTCCTGCAATAAATGATTATCAACTGAAGAAAATTCTCAATATAATAATTTTTTGTAACAAGGGTCTAAATCTAACCAAATCTAAACTTTTGGATTTTGAAAGGGTGAGCTCTCCACAACATGTAATGATCAGTTATGGGGAAAAGTTGATGATCTCTTAAATTCTGAGCATGTTTTTCCTAAAGAAGAGTTACTACTGTTAGAAAACAATCAATCTAACCAAATAGATTTCTCTCCTAACCAAGATGATTCTTCACAACTTATGGATTTCAAGGGTTTACTAGAAAAGGGCAACCTTGAAGATCTGGCAGATAACATAGTCAAAATAGTGGGGTCTTAGTTAATTAATGAAATATCAGAAGAGGTGCTTAGGGAAGAAAGGGAGTTTGATTTCTCTCAAACCCTCTTCGTATCTCAAACTATCAATTTAGAACCTGGTATTAAAAAAACCACATATAAGAGGGGAAGGAAACCCCTTTCAATTAAGACACAGGAGGAAATTACAACAGGCATTCAAACAACATTGGACAAAAATATCACTATAGCATCAAATAAGCAAGCTAGGCCGAGGAGAGCATGTTGATCTCCTCGAAATAAATGAAAATTCTATCATGGAATTTTATTTTAGGGGTATTAATGCCCCTATCAAACATGCTCAAATCAAGTGTCAATTGGATGCTTGTGGAGTAGACATAGTGCTACTTCAAGAAACCAGGATCTCAAAATCTATGATTGAGTCATCTCTTAAAAAGTGGAGTAAATGGAATATTAGTCATTCACCTGCTCAAGGGGCCTCGGGTGGGCTCCTTATTTTATGGAACCCAAATACAATTAGCATAGAGGCTATTTCAAATTAAAAAAACTAGTAATTGGTGAAAGTGGCCAATTTTAATCTTGTATTTTGGCTAATAAATGTGTATGGACTTTTTAAAAAAGTAGCAAAGAAATTTATTTGGGATAATTTAAAGGAAGTTTTGGATCAACTAGGGGATGATAAAGTAATCCTAGTAGGGGATTTTAATGCAATAACTTCTCTTCAAGAAAAGAAAGATGGTATTCTCCCTTCACATAAAACAATAGAAGATTTTACTTCTTTCATTCATGATAATGCAATAATTGATGTTCAATCAATCAATGGGAAGTATACATAGACCAAAAAAAGGAAGGATTTTTTGCAAATAGCATAATGTTTGGACATATTCTTGTCTACTCCAAATTGGTTCCTAGGAGATCATATTATTTCTTCAAATATTTTACCATTCTCAAGCTCAAATCATTATATAATTTCCATGGTTATATCAACAAAGTTATCTAGTCCAAGAAGTATATTCTCATTCAAATTTGAAACAATGTGGTTTTGTCATCCAAATTTCCTTCCATTGCTCAAATATTGGTGGTCAAATGCCCCTTTTATTAGAGGTTCCATAATGTATCAACTTTGCAAAAAGCTTTAGTCCAATAAATGGCAAATCAAAACATGGAACCTTCAAGTATTTAAAAAAATATTCATTCAAAAAGAAAGGGTATACAAACAACTATATGACATCAATAGTCATATTATATCTCATGGGTTGGATGTTGCAACATTTGAACAAAAAATTCTGCAAGAAGAATGGGCAGAGTTTTTGGAAAGGGAAGAAGTTTATTGGAGGAAAAAGTCAAGAGAATTATGGCTGAAAGAAGGTGATTGAAACACAAAAAATTTCCATATATCAACTTAATTGAAAAGAGAAAAAAATGCTCTATTTTCAATTAAGGATAACACAATAGGAGTTATTATTACAAAAGAAGAAGATATTCAAAATGAAGGTGTTAATTTTTTTCAAATTTGCTATTCACTCCAATGGTACAGTCACCTTAGATAGAAAAAGAGAGGGAAGAATTATTGGATGCCATTCCAACTTTGATCCATCAGGAAGTCAATGCTTAGTTACTCAAGCCATCCACTTTGGACGAAGTTAAATCTGTAGTTTTTTCTTTATCGCCTGACAAGGCTTCAGGTCAAGATGGATTCACAACCATTTTATTTCAAAAATGTTGGGATTTTATTTGTGTAGACTTCTTCGAGCTATGGAAGAGTGAAGAAAATCAGGAACTATGCTGAAGCAATTTAATATAACTCGGTTGGAAATAATTCCAAATGTGAATGCTCCAAAATCATTTTTAGATTTTAGGCCTATTTCTTTATGTAATACAATTTATAAAATCTTTACAAAGGCAATATAACTTAGGCTTCATCCCTTCATTTCAAAAATAATTTCAGAGAAACAAGGTGGGTTTGTTCAAGGTAGAGAGATGACAAAAGGTGCCTTGGTAACTCATGAGTTGTTACACTCAATAAACTATAATAAACTATCATCCTTCATTATTAAATTATATATGACGAAGGCCTATGATAGAGTAGATTGGTGCTTTCTTTTACAAGTTCTAAAGAAATTTGGCTTTGGGCATAAATGGTGTAAATGGATTCATTTGTGCATATCAGGTGCAAAAATTTGTGTTAATTAATGGCACATTAGTTGGCTTCACAGTTCTACTCAAGGTGTACGTCAAGGGGATCCTCTATCACCATTATTATTCATAATCCTAGCAAAGGCTCTTAGTAGATGTATTCAAAAGGTTCATCACCACGGTTTATGGAAGGGTATATCAATCCTAGGTATAAATATAACAACAACTCACTCTCTCTTTGAAGATGATACAATTCTATTTGGGAAGACTTCTCTTTTAGAAGCTAAACAAGTTAAAGGTATTTTAACCAAGTATTCTTCAATGTTACGCCAAAAATTAAATGCTAATAAATCCAAGATATACATATTTAACACAAAAACTATTACCAAGGGGAAAATAGTGCAAACATTGGGTTTTCAATTTTCATAGTTACCATGTAAATATTTGGGAATTCCCTTTTTCATTGGTGGTAACAAAAAGGCATATTGGGATAAAGTCATTCTTAGCACTTAGAACAAAATTTCTTCATGGAAAGGTAGATGGTTATCACTTGCAGGAAAAATTTTAATGATAAAGTTAGTTCTATCGACAATTCCAAATTACTATATGGTTGTCTTAAAATCTCCAAAATCAATTATAATAGAGATATAAAATTAATAAAGAAATTTCTATGGAAAGGTAACATACAAAAAAAAAAAAGTAATGTTCCCCTCATATCCTTGGAAAAAAATTGCTCAAAAAAATTTAAAGGTGGTGCAGGGGTCTATAACTTGTCAGCTAGAAAATTTTCCTTAGGAGGAAAATTAGTGTGGCACATGTACTCAAAACCAAATAAAAAATGGTGCAAGATTATGTAGGCTAATTATCTAGACGTTGCATCTCCTTCCAGGATCTTCACTCTATCCAATCCACCTTTAGGTTTAGCTATGTGGAGTTTATTGGTAACATGCAAAGAAGTGATTACCCCATACCTTTCTTGGAAAGTTCATAATGATGAACATTCCTTATTCTGGTTGGATTCATGGAATGGTTACCCGCCATTATCTAATATTCAAGAACTACAATATGCAAAAGAAATTAAGTCTTCAATATGGGGATCAAGGGTTAAATACTACTTTCATTGTACAAATGATAACTCTTGCAAATTGATATGGAAAGACCTCACACATGTGCCAATACCAAATAATCAAAAAGATATATTGAATAACATTCTAAAATATAGGATCATTTTCAAGTCAAATGAACCTAATAGGTTAATCTAGTTCTCATCTAAATCAGGTGTTTACTCAATGAAGCAAGGTTACAAATCCATAATTAGCAATAATGCTCATATAGAAAGTCAAAGAGGTTGGAATGATATGATTCTTCCTAAGGCGGGTTGTTTCTCATGGTTGGATCTAAAAAAGAAAATTCTTACAAGTGATAGGCTCTCAAAGTTGGGGATATTCGACCCATTCAAACGTGTTCTCTGTATTGAATTCTTAGAAGATCTAGACCATCTTCTTGTACAATGCTCATTTGGTCAAAGTTGTTGGTTGTTCATCAAAAGCAAGCTAAATTGGTATAGTCCCTTTACCAAACACATTATGGGATTTATTTTTAATCTGACCCATTCTCCACAAATTACCATTGTTTACAAGCATATGGTGGATTGCTCCTCCAATTATCATATGGAACATTTGGTGGGAAAGGAATTAGAGGATTTTTAGAAAAGTAGTACAAAAAGAGAAAATCTTTATCAATATAGAGAAAGCTATTTTAGAAGTAACCAATGCACATGTTCAAAAAACAAAAAATGTTGGTTCACCTTTCACAGATTGGGATTCAATTATTATGAAGTGTTGGGTTCATTTTTCTCTGTCATTTCAAGGAAGCTTTTTTTAGAATATAAAACCAAAATTAGATAGGAGAAAAATCTCTTGGATTCCTCCTCCATCGGTCTCTTACAAGTGAAATTTTGATGCTGCATCTAGGGGGAATCCAGGCAAAGCAGAGGCAGACTATGTAATTCGTGATTGTTATGGGTTTCTAGTTAATGTAAAGTCAATCAACCTTCCACGTGGCACAAATATTGTTTTAGAATATGAAGCACTCTTTCATGGTTTAACTCTAGCCAAAAGTCTCAAGTTAGCTAACATTTAAATTGAAGGTGATTCTTTAATGTTAGGAAATGCATGCAAGCAAAGACGAGCTCATAAATGGAAAATAAATTACATATTGTCGTTGGCCTCTTCTAATGGTTCAATAACTGAGTCCTTAAAGCTATAACTTAGAGATTAGATATCTTCACAAAGTAGTTATCTTGCTCATCATGAAGGTTCATTTCATTATCAACCCAAGGACGTGAACTTGAAATGGGTCAACACTGTCTGTGCACTAAGACTCAATTGTAGTCATCCCTATCCTATAACTAGAGAGGAAATAATACTAAAAGTGAAATGCCTGAAAGGAATTAGCATAAGTAGTGAGCATAAATCAACAAAAAAATAAAATTGAAATGAATGACAAAAACAAAATTCTCAGCAAACAGACATGAAGTTACTCTGTCTATCTTGGCTGCAGGAACAAACACATAACGAAGTTCCAATGGCTGCAGGAACAAACAACTGCTAAGATCGTAACTAATTATTGAACAAAAAAGTAACTAATAAATTGAATGGATGGAATTCTCTCCAAGTGGTCCCCCTTGAATTAGTCTTCCCAAAACTAACTCAGACGCAACAAATTAAAGTATCATTTTATTCATTGAAAACATTGTTACATCATAACAACATGACTGTATTCCTTGAAAATGAAAATGAAAATGAAAGTACAATATCAGAATTTCCAACTCCAACTCCCTGAAGAGGAACATCTGATCATTATTTATAGAAGGAAAGCTTCTAACTAACTCTAACTAACTAGGCAGTCAACTCCAACAAACTAGGAGGACCCCATTTATTGAAAGCATGAAAAAGAGGAAGGAGGTTATGCATGCACAAGATTTAGTCAAACCAGTCTTGCCTCAACGAGGATCCAGCATAGCAACGCCTCCTAAATCTACTCAACTAATAGACATGGTCATTTAAAGTCAAGTTATAACTTCCACACGAGCTGGACGTTTCCAACCATTGACCTCTTTAATGTTCATCTCTTTTTGACTCCTTTAGCAACCGAGCAACTAGCATGAACTTCTTCCACCTTGCAAGCTTCATTTATATTTGCATCTTAATGTGAATCTGCATTATGAAATTAGCATGCACAAGATAGTTGTATATCCATAATCACCTTAGAATAACATTCATTCAATCACATGTTAAATTAATATAGATATATTGAACATAGCAAGTTAATACCATCAAAATTTACAGGGATAAGTTCATGTCCAGAGTTCATAAGTTTAGGGAAATAACATAGAAAGTATTAGTAACCAGGTGCTAAAACCCCATAGTAACAATAACAAACATATGATAAACCCTAACAAAAGTGAGTCATTATTTGGACTCATCAATTGCAACAAGTTTGGTTCTTAATGGACCAGTTCGAATCATACCATCTCAGCCATTGCTACAGGGAAGGTAACCAATTAGCAGATTATTTAGCCAATATAGGTTGTGATCAATATGAAGATGAAATATTCTATGCTCATAATATAATCAATTCATTCCAAAAAGTGGCAGATATCATTACTCGTGAAGGTCCTAGTGAGGGGTGTAATGAAGTGGTTGATTAACTTCTACCAAGAAATGGGGTTAAATTTTTTTGGCATACGCCAACAAGCAGTGTTAGTTCTCAAAAATGCTGGTTTGAAACCACAAAAGGTTGCCAAGCTCTTGATACGTTTTAGGCTAACAGACAAGGCCAAATGGTATATTTGAACCTTCTTCTCTTCAGGCTTTGCCAGACCTAGGCGGGTATGCAAACTTAAACTAGATGTTTCCTACTTGATCAATCTATCCACAATGGCAATTGGGAGTGGGATAGATGAAAGCTTAATAATTACTCCTACTAAAATTTGAGATGTGAATGTTTGAAATAAGATTTTATAAAATTCTAAAATGAAATGGGTAAGACTAGTGCCTACTTTTGTTGGGCTAATGGAGTAAAGAGATGAGTGATATGTGACTTAATTAATGCTTACAATTCGAGTTGCTTGATACTTATATGAGTTTATGCCTGGCATAAACGTGCAAGGATGCAATTATCAAGTTCTTATTGATCCAAATGACCTTTTCCATATTACTATGATTAATTAAAAGAATTTAATCCTTCCTTGAAGGAGCTAGGTAATTGAACCACACAAGAGCATCAAATGTGCTTTGATAAATTGAAAATATCCTTGATACATCAATTTAAATAATAAGGAAATTTCAACCTTGGAGACAACTAGTTAATATTTTCAATAAATTTAACAAGCAATTGACACCGTAATTGAATCACCAAATAAAGCCTTCTTGTCCATTATATTATTTCAAAGGATTTTGCAATACATAGCATGATGCTTTTGTTTTAGCAACTGATCTCCCTACTGATAATTTTCTAACCTACTCCTCTATTTTCTAATCCTTGATGATATGATTTCATCTTACATATATACATTTCATTTTTTAGGGTTATGACCCTTCACACGTTTGTTTGATGTAACTCTTCATTATTTGTCTTCAGCGGATTAAAATATTTAATTTTAATCTTATTGTCTTTCCACAAGAATTAATTTTAATAGTCTCCTTTCATTGGTAATTTCACTTTGTATTTAATTTGTGCATCTTCACCCGGTGTAAAATACTTCTTTGAGTAAATATAATTACCCATTCTTTACCCTCCTTTGTGAAAGTATTTTATTTCATTTTACCATCAATGAAATTTATATTCTCATCAAGATAATATTTCATGTTGTGACTTTAATGTATTTTCTTGAAGAAATTCATAGCATTTTATAAAACTTTATTTTATTACTTCATTGCAACACCGCACATTCACTACTGAGCCTTCGTGGGAATGCTGGGAAAGCTATGCCATTGGTGAAAATTACATTTCCCCAAATTTAAATATTGTAATTTTAATAAATCTCCCTAAAAAATAGGACCATATTTTATTGCAATAATATCTTATCTTGCTCTCCCACACACTCTTTAAGTTACGCCCGCGGTAGTGCGGGAAACATATTGGAGTTACCACACCATGCTTCAAATCTCACTCGTGGTAAAATTTATATCTCCTTAGAATAATTTCAACATAGTGATTTAATAAATATTTCTAAGTATGACAACATCAACCACAAAACTTGGCTTCATCATGATACCGCATCAGCTCCATGATCCTCTTGCGGTGATGCGGGGAAAGCCTTTGAATTACCGCCCTCCCACACACTCTTCAAATTACACCTGCAGTATAGTGGGAAACATTGGGTTACCTTTTGTGTGTTGTGGGTATGGTGGTGATCTACATTGCTCCTCTTGTGTAGCCCTTTTTATAATATTCCACCATTGCCCCTGGATCTACTACGGATTGTAGCTCAGTACTACGTTCACAGAGTTGCCTTTACCACTAGCATTATGTAGCATAGAGGTTGGAGTTTGATATTCCCCGTTGAACTTGAATTTCATAACAAATGCCTTTACAATCCAAATTCATCAGGAGATGACTCCAGGTGCTACTGGAGCGATATTACTTTCAATGCAGGGAACACAAGACCAACACAAGTTCCATCATTCAAGTTAATGTGTCTCACTTCTACACCTTCTGGAAGTGTGGCATAGTCAATTCCAAAGTTGTGATTTTGAGCACTAATAACAACACTTCCACTCCGTAGATCACACATAGGATGATTGCCTCCATGATGGCCAAATTTTATCTTGAAAGTTTTATCTCCTAATGCTTGGCCAAGAAGTTGGTGCCACATGCAAATTCCAAACACTGGTACTTTACCAAGCACATTTTTAACATTTTCTACAGCATAAGGTGTATACACCTAAAATTGGTCACATTAAACATGATCTGGCATTTAATTAAATACAAGTTATTTAATTAATCTTTAATTCATCCTACATATAAATAAATTTAAATAATTTATTTATATTGTTCATTTTCTAAATTCTTCTATTAAAATCATTTCATCTTAATTAATTAAATAGGTTCAAATAACTTATTTAATTTAATTATCATCTTTCCCTTTATTTAAATTTTAATTGAAATTAATTCTTTTTCCACATCATCAAGTCTTCATAAAATCTTCATGTCACATTTAATTAAATATTTTTAATATTTAATTGGAAATATCAAAAATCTACATGTCACATATAATTAAATATTTTTAATATTTAATTTGAATATTTATCCTCAACTCTCAATTAAATCAAAAATAAAAACTAAATTAGCATTTTTATTTATTTTGAATGAAAATAGATTTTTGAGAGGAAAGCATCTCCAGTATTTTTAGAAGATTTCCCATCTTTTTAAAAGCTTTTTTTTTCATCTTTCTTTCCAACTTTCATCCTTGACCATTGATCCATGCCAAATGAGCTCAAGCCTAAAAAAAAATCTATAAATAGGGCCTCATGTGCACTATCAAAGCTAGTCTAGATTATCTTGCAACTTGTGAGAGAACTTTGCATAAACTGTGAACAAGCATTCTAGCAATCTTTTGAGCATTTAGCATTCTAATTTCATTATCATAGCCTTTTAGCATAGACTCATCATAGCAATCATGTTAGATTAATCTTAGCATAAGCATTCTAGAATCATACCATTTATTTTATCAAGTAATCATTTAGTGTAGGAATCCAGTATTCTTGTATCTTGCATTTAATCTCATTCTCTAGGTTGCCTATTCTGCTGAGCTTATTTGCTATGCAATCTGAGAGCAAAAATACATCAAAAGAATCCTTGGAGATAGAGGATAATGGAATGCTTTTGAAGAATTTGTTGGGTTACACTGGCTTGTTCTTTTAATTTAGATTCATTCAATTTAATGTTTTATTGCTGTGTTGTAGATTTTATTGATCACATACATTTATTCACACACATTTTTAGCGCCCACCATGGGGCTCTTGCCTTGTTTTTAATATTTTATTATAGGTTTTATGGCAGGTCACGACTGGAGACGCGGATTAGCACATATAACACTCGTTCTAGCGCATTTGAAGACTGTTCCAACACATATAATAGATTCTCTAGTGCATTTGACTACTTTTGTAGCACATATGACATCTGTTCTAGCGCATTTGTAATTTGTTGTTTGGATCCGATGCGACCATGGCCAGTGGTTTTATTGCTGTTTTTGGATTAAAATGAACCAATCCTAGGGTATCCATTTGGATTAAAATGAACCAATCCTAGGGTAGTCATTTGGATTAAAATACACTAATCCTAGGATAGTCATCATACATTGCTATCTCAGTTAAAATGAACATCATGTCTTTTGTGAAGCAATATCTTCATGTAGAATAGCAAATTGTCATTTGGGCTTTAAAATTGAACATTGTTTGTTGTGATTGTACGGTGATAGGCCTATGCTTTCCCCTTAACTGAGTGATCAAAATGCCAGACTAATCTTTTAATTTCATACACTTTATGCTTTGTTAAAACCTTTAGAAGGCCTGCCATAATGGGAAAAAGTACTCACCCTACGAGAATGACCAAAATGGGAACAACTAAAGCCAAGTTTTCCAACCCACTATAATCAAAAGCGAATTCAGGGAAAGTCCACAATTCGACGGTAGTGTGCAAGATAACCATCCCCAAAGCCTTTGTTCTAAAGGTTGGGAGGTCTCCTAAGGGAGTTTATCATTTACCGCACCAAACATAAACCCTTATTACGAGCCTAATGTAGAAGCTAATCGAGTTAGTAACCAAACATTATAATACTCACAGTGCAAGGGGAGGGAAGAATCTGCCCCCAAGATACCATATAATTGCCAAGGACCGTTTGCTCAAGGGATCGAGAAATTTTACTTTGAGTACACGCCTAGAAAAGAGAAAAACACGAGCGCCCTCAAGGGGGTGACACGACTGTGTGAGTCGACACAATTTTAAGATGTGGGTTGTGATTATTATGATGACCTTTTGACCTTAAGAGTGAGTTTGCTTGAAGTGTTTGTTCTGTTCAAATACCCGTGGAAATTTCAGAGAACATACACTTATTGTTTAGATTCTAGGGCTTAAAAATAATTGTTTTACAAATGCTTGTTGTGTTTTCAAAACATTAATTCAGATAAGATCATCCAGAGAAATACAAGAGTTTGATAAATCAACTTGTGACATTTATGTTAAGGGATTGGAAATCAACAACATTTGTCAAGAAATCCCTTGCTAAAAGAATCAAGAAACCAAAGAAGCAACTTAGCTACAAGAAACTTTTGGAAATGAGACACTTCTTGTATCAAAGTAGGAAAATCTTGCTTGAACATCATAATTTTATCCATAGATATCATGAATTTGCTAGAGGATATACTAATGATTTTGCTTTAGAGCCTTTATATTCACAAGCTTATTTCCAACGAAGAGCTCTTTCACAAAGGCATAATCATAGTCAACCAATTCATAATTCTTCCATCCCACAACTAGCAATACAATATTCCAACTACCCAAATCAATTGTTACAATAGAGAAAAACTTGGAAACATTAGGAAGATAAAAACATCTTAAAGTGCATCAAAACAATTTCTGATTTCTAGTTTAACTCCCATAACAGGATGTATCATCCTTCATCCAAGGATTCGAAATCTAAAAATTAGAAATTCCTTAGTCATATCGATAAGATCCCATTCTATTTGGCTAAGGAATCAATTATCCAACAAATTGCACTCCCATTTGTGATCTAAGTTTAGTAAAAATTTGATTCAAGCATATGCCTATTGTCACAAGATCCCAAAAACAAAGAGAAGAAGATGAAAGAGAGAACCCACTTTACAACATGGGTGATAGGGAAGAAAATCCTTTTCATAGGCTTCATGGAAATGGTTCAAATGATGAAATAACCAATGAAATACTCCAAGAAGCTGAATAAGATCCACAGTTTCACCTAGCCATGGAAAATATCTTAGAGCGAAATAAAGAAAGATACTTTATTTTTTTGGAAAACCAAGGTGCTAAATTGCCCTCTGACTATGATACAGAGAAAATTAAAGGAGATCCTGAAAAGACTGAAACTCCCTCAAACAATCTTAGTGCTCTTACCCAACAAATAAGAGCACTACAAGGGAAAATTAGGGAAATACAAGGGGGAACAACTAAGAAGTATGCTTTGGAGGATATTTTTCCATATCCTTTCGATATAAATCTCAACATGATCCCATTTCCAAAGCATTGTGAAATTCCAAAATTCGATAGATACAATGGGAAAATAGATCCTATTGACCATGTGAGAGACTTTAGAAACATGAGCCTCGAGTTTGCACACAAGGACACGTACTTGATGAGATTGTTCCCACAAAGTTTAGGTGGAAAATTCATGGAATGACTTTCTAAAATCACTCCACCCATCAGGACATTTGATGAGTTGATCAACAAAATTATATCTCAATACTCCTACAACATTCAACATCAAATAACTATGCTTGATCTATGCAAAGAAAAGCAAAAGTCTAGAGAACCCTTCATCACATTCCTACAAGATGAAGAAGATTATTCGCATGATATTCCCATCCAGTTCCTGAAAAGGAAAAGATGGATATCTTTATTAACAGTCTTGATCAAGAAATGAGTTATAGGCTCAACCTTCATTGTCCTCCATCATTTGAGAAGTTGATTGAAAATGAAATCACTATTGAAGGAGCCTTAGTCAAGAGAGGAGTGATAAAACTTGACAACGATAGTCCAAATTCGTACAATCATAACAACAACAATGACAAATCAAGATTTTGGACTAGAAAAAAGAATGTTGTCAATGATGGTGTGTAGATGTAAATAATGTGAAAGAAAAACCATCCATCTTCAATCTATCAAGTACTCCACGCAATAACACCAATCAAGGAAATTCAACCAATCAAGGCAATGGAAACACTAATCAGGGAAACAAAACCAATCAAGGATATTTGACCAATCAGAACAACAACAATAATCGTGGTAACACTCAAAATGCAAATCCACCCAAGTCACAATTTTTTTCAAATCGACGAAGTTTCACTCCTTTGGGCCAATCTCTTGAGTCAGCTCTCAAAGAGCTTCTAGATAAAAATGCTATCACTTTACCACCTCAAAGAGATTATGAGCCATGATTCAAACCACCATCGTGGAATGAATCGTATTATTGTGACTACCATAGACGCAAGGGACATAGGACAAATATTTGTCAAGGATTGAATAATTTAGTCCAAGATTTGATAAAAAAATGGCACAATAACAATTGAGGGACATCATGCAAATGAAGATCATCAAGAATTTAAGGACCCTCTTCCTAACTATTAAAAAGGGGAATCTTCTTCATCAAAAAACAAAGGAAATAATGTAAACTATGTCTATGAGACTACCATTCTTAACATTTCTACAGTTCCCAATCAAATTCATGATAAACAAGACATTGTACCAACTAATTTGAAAATTTGTCAATCCCAAGATATGGTGAGACACACGACCACACCTCATTGCCTATCATTTACTGAGAACAATGATGCACCACTCACCCATCCACATAATGCTCCCCTTCATATTGAGGTTTTGATCCATAAATTTCTAGTCAAACGTGTTCTAATAGATAGAGGAGTTGGTTTAAATATTTTCTCTTTAAAGTTTATACATGCATTGGGTTATTCAAAAAGTGCAATGGATTCCAATAAACAGATTACCATGAGGGCATATGATGCAGAGGAACGTTCATCTAAGGGATTAATTACTTTACCAATCAGAGTTGGCCCTATGGTGAAGAATGTGGTTTTCCAAGTCCTTGATCTCTCCTTGACCTATAATATCCTCCTTGGAAGATCGTGGATACATGAAATGCAAGCAATGTCCTCTACATACCATCAATGCTTGAAATTTTCTCACGATGGAGTTGAAATAGCAATACAAGGAGATCCTAATTCTTTCATGTCTAGCCATAATCAAAGTCCTAAAGCTGAAATCACCATCCCTAGCAAGTGTGAAGCATCTCCTCCTCAAATAATTGTTGATCCTGAACTCGTCAAAGCATCCACTCCAATCACTGCACTATCAAACCCCAAGGTTCAAATCCATGATCTAGAAAGTGGAGAATACCGTTTGGATGAGTTGCTAGTAAAAGATACTGCTATTGTCATCAAGAAGGGTCAAACTACCAATAATGATGTCAGGACAACTATGAAGAAATGCAGGAAGATGACTGTGTTGGGATTGAAACCTTTTGTGATCCTGATGATACACCCACCCTTTCCATATCTGACTCTACCCAAGCGTTTGATACCTATGATAACCCCCTATTTGGTGAGAATATCTATGATAACCCACTTTTTGACCCTGATCCTACTGAGGATATCCAACCATCCTTCCATCACACTTTCCCTGGGCTAGGGTATGAATCTCCTAATGTTCCCTCTATCAAGTCATCTTGCCAAGTCACTAAGGACGTGCAAACTTTTGTTGATGTTAGCAGTACTGAAAAGGATGGTATCAAAGACTCCATTGATGGCATCATCACTCCCACTTCATTCATCTCACCCACATCCATCCACCTTGTCGATGTGGATCAACAAGCACAATCTAAAGAAAATATAAAGGAGGCAAATCAAGAATCAAAGGTCGAAGTATCTTTTTCAAAGGAAGATCTAAAATCAAAAGAAAGTCTGCAAGGAAAGAAAGATCAAGAAAAGTCCCTTAGCCAATATAAAAAGCTATTAGACAAATAAAAAACAAAGAAAGATCCATACAAGTCCACTAGCCAAAATAAAAAGCTATCGGACAAATAAAAAAAGTCAACAATAAAAGCAAGCAAAAGACGATCTCCAAATTCATTGGGGACATCTATCAAGAAAGAAAATCAAAGAAAGAATTTGTTGATCTAAGGTCTCCATCCACCTCATTATCACTCATACCATATAGACCTTTCCACCCATCCATGTTCACATACCTGTCATATCATGACACCTCCATTGGTGATGTCTTTTGATGTGTCTTTGATGACGACCCCTTCACGTACTATAACTCATTGGTTGCCCAAGCTCCTTTTCGACTAAAGCCTTATGGCCCACGTAGTGTGCACATTAGGGATCCTATCCTAGCCTCTTCCATTCTCTACATCTATAGTCCTTCATACTTGCCACTCGTACTCCTCATTCCGATTGGGTCCTTTCATCCAGCACAGTTATCCACACAAGAAAGCGGCATCGTGAAGGCGGTCTACGGAACTAGCGTTTATCAATTCTATATCTAGCTTTAAAGTGCATGGAAAAAGTTTTGAAAAAAAACAGCATAAAAAGTCCTAAGAAAATCCAAAAACAACATAACAAGTCTTGAAAAAATCCAAAAACAATAGAAAAATTCTAGAAAAAATTGTCATCAAGGTGTAAACTTGGCAAACAGGCATCCTTTTGACACACAAAAAAAAAGAAAAAGAAAAAAAAATCGTCGCCTTGATGAAAACCTGGCAAACAAGCGTCTTGGTAACAACAAAAAATCATAAAATCTAAAAAAGGTTCAATAAAAACAAATAGTGAAAACCTAGCAATCAGGTGCTATTTGTGAACAATTTTTCTCTTCCATCTATTAGTTCATCTCCTCCATCCTATTAGCATCCCCATCCTATCAGCATTCCCATCCTATCAGCATCTTATCTATCCATCATTTGCACATCATAGAGGCAATCATCTTTCATCATGGCTTGGTGAACGTTGTACATATCCATAATAATCAATTGTGTCTAACTAGGAGCAAAATACATACTTGACAAGGGCAACTGACTTTCAGACTACCACAACAGACAAACGTCATTGAAACCACATGCAACAACCAAGCAAATGACAAATCAACATCAAACGTCCAATCACAAAAGGTCAAATCAATTATCCAAAGCCATAACACCAAAATCAATAATCTAAATGGATAATCTAAATCTGAATAATGATTGGAATATTTTAAGCATAAAAGGTGAATTGTTGTTTTATCGATTTTTTTGCCATCATATCTCTGGAGCAACTCGATGATGTCTTGGACTAGAGGAGCAAGGAAGGACTATGATTTTCCTTTGTCTGCTGTCTGTGAGTTAATCATTATTTTTGTGCAAATGTCGCGGGACATGCTCTACAAAAGTATCATTGATGACATTTCCAAATTTGCATAGGAAGAAGATTAAATCTTGTCTGTTTACGCAAGCAATACTTAGGGCATCTTAGTTCAAGTGTACCTAGATGCTTGTATTAACTTCCAATATCAAAATCATGAAAGTTGTACTCAGGTCATCATCGGTGCAAATATCCCCTTTGATGCTTGTATTAACTTCCAACATTTTAAAGCTCAATGATGATAAAGAAGCACACTAAATTAGCTCATAGAATGACAACATTACATCATAGTTTTGCATGGTTAGTATAGGCTGCATCCATGTTAGTTTTGCATCTAGATTTTTCCAAGGCTAGCACATATCAAAAATGATTTTATATCTCTTTAGCAAAAAGATTGAGTACATTTGACATGACAAAAAAAATAAAGAGCATCCATATAGTTGCATGAAACATCAACATTACCATAGCATACATTTTCATTCATATATCTACATTAGAAAAATACAAAATCAAAGGGCATTACATTTTCATGAGCATTATCATACATTTCCATCCATACATTAGATCATACATCTGCATTAGAAAAACACAAAAACAAAGTGCATTAAATTTTCATTTGCATCCATGCATCCAAAATCATCCATAAAGAATAAGTAAATCATTCATCATTACATCAACATAACATCATTAGCATAATCATAAACATCACATAGCATATAGAATAAGAATAAAAAACATGCATAAACATCCATCATATAATGCATATGGAACACTGCATAAATTAGTAACAACCATTGCATCTCATGTATAATCTCAAAAATAAATGTCAAGTGTACAATGATATCCAAACATATGAAGAGATATAACATCATAACGGGGCAAATGTATCAATATCATAACCGTGTATACAACATCATAAAAAATGGGGAACATCATCATCAAGACACTAAACATTAATAATCTCTAGTTGTTGCTGCCTCCCAATGGTGCTAGTCTAGTCAACTCTCCTGCTCCACCGCCACTGCCACCTAGATCCCTATGGCTCAACTCTGATACCCCTCGGCTGGCACTCCTCGAATGGCTCCGTCCTGACCGATCGACCCTACTAGCCAACCGTGTGTAGGGAATCTGCTGCTCAGGAGGTACTACCTCCTCATATCTCATCCTGTAATGCCTGGTCTCTTGAGCTACCTCCACGATCTTTCCTAGCACGTCCCTCATAGATGTACCCTTTGATGCCTGCAATATCCTCTCTGCCACACCCTCGACTTGGTGAGCTCTCTGCTGTGCACTATTTCTTTCAACTGTCACTTGTGTAAACTGACATTGAGTTTGTGTAAGTTGACCCTGAGTTTGTACCAACTGACCCTATAACTATGTGATCAATGCTTGAGCCTGTCAAATCTGAAGCAAAGTGCACCCAACTCCCATGCTCTTGGCCCTACAGAAGACTATTTGATGCAACTCATCATATAAATGTGCCAACATATAGGATCCCCATGCAAATCGAGTCCCTTGCATGATCGTTTTCTCTAACACTCTACCCCAGCAGACTGAAAGTTCCTTCGACCGGCGGTCGAGACATAGAAAATTACCAATAAATCCTACAAGAACAAAAGGCAACAACACATATCGCACTACCATCTCAGCCTAGGGCATTTCATAACTATCTATATGATCATCTCAGAATATCATCCTCAAGGCATCTGTGCCCCCTACTCTCGGGCATCATATCTCACTATCTCACCCATCACCAGAATCCTCAAAATTTAGTAAACATCCTCAAGGGTAATAGTCATCTCACCGGTCGCCAAATGAAATGTGTTCGTATCACTATGTCATCTCTCGGCGAGAGCGGTCAACAAGCCTCTATTGATCCTCATCTCTGGCATATCAAGCAGAGAAGACAAGCTCTAGGTCTTTGGGAATCGTTCCCGCACCTGAAGAATCCCTAATCTCTCCCATCAATTTGAAACATATCAAATCAACGTTTATCAATCAACGAAATCAATCAAATCAAAGCAATCAATCAAATCAATCAAAGCAATCAAAGCAATCGATCAAATCAATCAATCCTACTATTTGTTTCTCATCAATCATGAGGAAAAAATTATCAGTTATCTTACTATTTATTTCTCATCAATCATGAGGACAAATTTATCAGTTATCCTACTATTTGTTTTTCATCAATCATGAAAGCAAATTTATCAAATCTTACTATTTGTTTTCTCATACATCATGAGGAAAAATTTATTAGTTATCCTATCAGACGTATCAGTCATCATCAGTTGAACATCAAAACTTCACCATCATAGGCTAAATCAATCGAAAAATCATCCGTTGGGGAGCAAAATCATGAATGGAGGGTAATTTTATGGCATTGTTTTATCCATGGGGCATAATTAAAGTTCTTCATCCTCATATCAATCTTTCAATAGCGGATTCTGTCAAATCATCTTTATCGGCCGATGAATCAGACAACCAATCACTGCACATTTTCAAAAATCATCAAAATTTCCAAAAAAATCAAAAATCTGAAAAATTCAAAATTTTATCTGATTCATCGCCCGAGGGGGCATGCATGCGTCAATTTTCCAAAATTCAAATCTAGGGTAAACTTTTTAAATTCTTTGAAGCAATGCATCAAACACATCACTTCAAAGAGGGGAAAAATGTACAAACCTAAAATTGGTCACATTAAACATGATCTGGCATTTAATTAAATACAAGTTATTTAATTAATCTTTAATTCATCCTACATATAAATAAATTTAAATAATTTATTTATATTGTTCATTTTCTAAATTCTTCTATTAAAATCATTTCATCTTAATTAATTAAATAAGTTCAAATAACTTATTTAATTTAATTATCTTCTTTCCCTTTATTTGAATTTTAATTCAAATTAATTCTTTTTCCACATTATCAAATCTTCATAAAATCTTCATGTCACATTTAATTAAATATTTATAATATTTAATTTGAAGATTTATCCTCAACTCTCAATTAAATAAAAAATAAAAACTAAATTAGCATTTTTTATTTATTTTGAATGAAAATAGATTTTTGAGAGGAAAGCATCTCCAATCTTTTTAGAAGATTTCCCATCTTTTTAAAAGATTTTTTTTTTCATCTTTCTTTCTAGCTTTTATCCTTTTTCTCCAACTTTTCAATCTCTCACCATTCATCTTGCTAGATCAATTCTTGACCATTGATCCATGCCAAATGAGCTCAAGCCTCGAAAAAAATCTATAAATAGGGCCTCATGTGCACTATCAAAGCTAGTCTAGATTATCTTGCAATTTGTGAGAGAACTTTGCATAAACTGTGAACAAGCATTCTAGCAATCTTTTGAGCATTTAGCATTCTAATTTCATTATCGTAGAATTTTAGCATAGAATCATCATAGCGATCATGTTAGATTAATCTTAGCATAAGCATTCTAGAATCATACCATTTATTTTATCAAGTAATCATTTAGTGTAGGAATCCAATATTCTTGCATCTTGCATTTAATCTCATTCTCTAGGTTGCCTATTCTGTTGAGCTTATTTGCTATGAAATCTGAGAGCAAAAAGACATCAAAAGAATCCTTGGAGATAGAGGACAATGGAACACTTTTGAAGAATATGTTGGGTTACACTGGCTTGTTCTTTTAATTTAGATTCATTCAATTTAATGTTTCATTGGTGTGTTGCAGATTTTTATTGATCACATTTATTTATTCACACACATAAGGCACTGCAGAAGGATCACCCGACCCATTGCTGAACAATACACCATCAGGATTCTGCTTCAAGATTTCTGAAGATGGCCATTTGCAAGGCACAATAGTGATCTTGCAATCATATGAAGCTAACCGCCTAAGGGTATTATGTTTTATCCCAAAGTCATATGTAATAACATGCAATTTATCAGAAACTTTTCCATCTGTGTTAAAATCCCATTCTTCACCTGTTGTATCTTTCCACTCGTATGGTTGTGCACATGAGACATCTTGAATCAAACCCTTGCCTATAATGTCCTATTGGCGAGCCACAGTCAACAATTCATCATCAGATTTTGAAGAATCAATGCTCAGAACTCCTATTAGACTTCCTACTTCCCTTAATCTTTGAGTGTCCACATCATATATTCCCATAGCATTCCATCTAACATGAAATTTCTAACATGGCATAGGCAAGGAGATATTTCTTTGGTAAGGCTTATTTGAGTTCCATAACTTTCTTGAGTGTGCAACAAGTCCCAAAGTGTTGAAAATGTAAATATTATGAGATGGGGGATAATGTATTAAATTCTCAACCCTAATTCATCAAATTTGAGAACTTGCACTATGACAAAAATGGGTCAAGTAGCCTCCAATACTACTTTATAAAACTGATCAAATGATCTCCAAAAGCCATGAAATTTCACTAGTACGTTAATTGATGGTAGGGGAGTGTAGATGCTAGACAAATTAACATGGAATTACTGGAATTGCAATCTGTGAATGTCTAAAGTTTCCCACTTATTCATTTCTAAAAAATTGCACTTGTCAAACTCAATTAAAACCCATCTCTTGCCCTTTTGAAAAAATATCCAACATGATTCTGAGAAGCTATAACTTTGCACACTAGCTAATTTAAGCATGGTGAACACGTGTGCAAGAGGGTTTTCCACCAAGCATCTTCTTTTGCAAAATACGAGGTGTCAAATTTGTCTTCTGTGGGAATTTTTTGGAAATGCCAATGTCAAAACTGTACAAAATCAGTTTGGTTTTGGCTTTGAAAAAATACCAAATTAGGTGCTATGACCCTGAAAATTGGCATGGAGGTACAATTTTATGAGGAGAATCCAAGGAATCAATTGGTTTGTCATGATGAGCTTTCAGTTACTTAATACTAGCTTCCAAAGATGGCTACTTTAGCAGATTTAAGACGTGTAAACAACAAACCTTCGCATGAACCTTCAATTTGACCTTGTGAAACCCTATCAAAATTGATCGTAGGGAGCTGAAATTTGGCGTGCCCATTCACATATGGTAGATAAACATTTGTGCAAGGTGGTTTTGCATGAAAATGAGCAGATCCAAAGTTATGATTTTTTAAAATGTGCTTCTGGGGCTATTTTTACAACTGAGTTTTTTGAATGTTGAAATCCAATTTTTCAATATAGGAACCTAAAATTTGCATGAAATTTTAGGCTCCGACAAGCAACACTAATGATGGTTTATTACTCACATGTTTTTGGTTTTGTAGGTACTATTAAATACATCAAAGGTATATATGTCATTTGTGGCAGGTATAACTCATAATCATTATGAGGTTTAATTGCCAAGCCAAATACATCTCCAAAACTCGTGCCAATTCAGATTGTCTTACTTTGAAATGAAAAAATCAATCACCTCGAAGTATGCTTCATTCTCCAATTTGTTATCACATATATCAACCTCTCTTTAAAGGCAATACCTCGTAACATTCAGTATTGCATTGTAGCTCGTCTCGTCGGCAATGGTAGAGTGCATTGTAGTTCTATATTCTTTGGTAGTTGTGATAGTTTCAAATGGAATATTTTTTGCACAATTACAGAGCCCCATTTTCCATTCACAATTGGGAATTTCCATATTCGAGGCTACATCAAGCGTAATGAACTGGCACATGTATTGAAAATTTATTGTCTGAGTGTTTCAAAATGCATTCGATGCATCATCGGAGAGGAAATTTTGCACTTGAAAGCTCAAAGGTTAATCTTTCCCTCTCAAATTCTCTTGATTTTCATTTCAAACACTGTGGATTTGTTGCAATCTTTTGTTTTTGTGCAACAAATAGCAAACAAAGTGGTTAATGATGTTTTCCTAGGAAATGATGCACTGTTAAGAAACATCCAAAAATATGATTTTTGCAAAGGGAAGGGTTACATAGGGGGTTTATTTCCCAAACATTTTCTTATGCATAAGAAGGCTTTTGTGTCTATATATGATGCAATTAAGCATGCTTTTGAAATGAACAGTGAAATATTCTTGTATAGAGCATTGGAATAGCATCTTGGGGAGTTAGTTCAAGGTACTTAAAGATAAACTTCCATGGTTAATAAATTGAATCATCCCAAGTCCAAAACCGAAGACATCAGGGACATTATGGGAACTAGGAATAAAATGTAAAGACTACAAAGCAATAGCTTGTATTTCAAGCTAGGTTCAGGGCATTTTTCCCAGGTTAAGTGTGAGGTTAAGACAACTTGATCACCTTATACTTAATGAATATGGTTTAGTCAATATGTCTATTCGATAAGAAGACATGCCTTTGTTACATCCTGCTATGTGTCAAGGATTTTGAGGTTAAACCAATGATGACATTGTTCTTAGGAACACACTACATTGGCACAAAAATGAACCCTATGAAGTGGTGGGGACACCAAATTTAGTTGTGCAGGGGACCTATTGAAGTGGTACCATTGATTCATTTTTCTAATTTTAAATAGAGTTTGGTGCACTTTTTATCATTTACTCAAGTCAGTACCAAGAAAAGGAATTCATTCTACTCCATGTGAAAATCAAAGTCTGTGTAAGTTCCAGAACCTTTACATGACGGTGGCAAATTCTGCTTGAGAATAGAAGTCCTATAACAATTCCATCGAGAATCGCGGTGTTTCAGAGCAGGGTCCAATTGTGCCAATGTATCTCCCCTGTAGTCGTGGTTGCCAAGTACTGTTCAACCACATTAAATCCAAATCACAATCATTCAATTTCAGCCTTAAATTGGTTCAGAAGAAAGTCTACATGCTTCAATATGAGTTTAAAGAGAGAAAGCTACCAATAAAGCCACCCAAAAACTTCTTTTCTTGATTATTTAACTCAGCAAAATCACTAATAATTAGGGTACAAGGACTGTTTTGCAAAGGTCACTTAAAAATAGTATAATCAAAGTACAAAATGTCCTAAAGAAGTATTCTCTGTATTCTCAAGTATTGTTGCATGTCATAGCTTGCTTACAAACAGAAAACTAAATAAAAAATGTAAAACTCAATAATTTGAAGTGACGATTGCAAAATGGAATAAAATAAGTAACTCCTGATTTCCAGTTTGTTACATGTTTATGTAGTACCTTTTTCATCAACAAAAATATATAAGATCAGTAAGGACCAGAGACCATTTGTATGCCAGTTATTTTATACAAGCAGAAGCCAGTTACAGAAGATTATTGCTCACATATACTAACGTCAAAATCCAAAAGAAAAGTGTCTATGACTATGATTATGACTCTATCAACAGTAAAAACTAGCAATCCAGTCCACGGAAAGAGTTAAACAATGACTATTTTGAGGAAATCAGTAAACAACAAAAGAAACAAGGAATGATTTGAATTCTGTGTCCTAGTCCAGAGCAAAGTGCAGTTAGGGAATGAAATATTCATCACTGCAGACTCTCTCCATCTGATGCTCCATCCTCTTCAGACTTTTCTCAAATTAACATTATGAGGTTTTCATTCCAACATTATGAGGTTTTCATTACTGGACCAGTGCAAATAGTGTGTGTGTTAATAATTAACAAAATAATATTATTGACTATTTGCCACTGTTCTTATCTAAGGGGACTCAAAACATTGGTTGAAAGCCATAGAAACAATTTATGAAGTCTTTGCATGATTGAAGTTTGTCTTAAGAATAGCATCACAGATATATTTAAAACGGGGGAGATGAAATAGGCAGGTTGAAACTGCAGTCTGATATCTATCTTCATGGAAAGGGAAAATGAGGATTAAATACCAGAAAAGTTGGCAATACTGCATGCACTCACCAATAACTATTGTGTGACTTTCTTCACTGTCCTCTTCCCTACCGTTGATTTTACACTTCTTTACAATTATTCCCTTCCTGATGTCAAAGTGTCCTCTGTACTGCTACTGCTGTCAAATTTTCAAAGGTTTGTTCTGCTTTCCATATTTTAGAAGGCAGCACTCACAGACTCTTTGTCTGCATTGTGTCCTTTTCAAAGATGTCTTTTTAAAAAAAATACAAATACCATGATTCTACGTAGATTCTATGATCCAGCCTGGCTAGAAAACCTCTTCATTCAGATCCCTTGGAATTCTGTCCAAGACTTTAATCATAATGACATAGTATGACCTTTTGACATCAAAATGAATTTGTTTCCATATGGCATGGACATTGTTCTTAAGTAAGGTTATCTAGTGGCTTATTATTCAAGAATGTCTCCCAAGCAAAATTCACTTGCACTGCTTATTGAATTTCTACATTTGTTCAATCACTAAAGCATTGTCATGGCTTCTTTCTTTGAAAGGAAATGAGCCTCCACGAAGATTAGCAAATATTGCGATTCCCTAATTATTAGGAAAGAAATCCAAGATTATTGCCACAGGAAGTGGGCATTTTATCTACATTAGTTTCATCTTGAGATCAAATGCATGAAGGAAGAGATAAAAAAAGTGGCAAACTTCCTCAATTGCCTTGTGACACACTCATAAGCAAAGTAATTATCCTTTTTATTGTAATGTAAATTGAATGAGAAAAACAACTCTCAGATTTCTACATCACCTTTCTTAGTGACCAAGAAACCAAGACATGTTATGGCGCAAGATATAAAGTGTTCTAGACTAAGGATAGGAATGGGCGTTGTCAATTCTCCAGACCACACGATATGGCAGAAAATCCCAATAAGGTGACTCAATTTATTTATTGACAGCCAATCCATAGTTAGAAATTATAATAAAGCAATTAGGCTGTAATGAACCGTTTTCAAACAGAATACCATTCAATACTCCTATACCCAGCAATCCCCATCTGCATCATAATCAATGCATTCAAGGAGACACCGTGCAATCCTTGCGGTATGCGGTAGCTTTTGGATGGTTTGGATGACTCGGCGGCAATAAATTACATTCTCTAATGTTTGAAAGAAACAGCTTTATGGCTTGGAATTACAATATGAATCACACTTCACAAAAAGACAAAGACTGCTGGTGTCAGAGATTGCTTCCCAGCAATGGACAATGATAATCCGCCTAAATTAACAAATAAGGAAATTGCTTGAAGTGGCGCCAATATCATAGAAGTCTATGGAGATAATACTTAAAGGAAAAAGTTACTGCTAGTTTCATACTAGCGATTGGGAATAAAGAAGAATTAAATTAATTATAAACTGTAAGCTATCAAAGCGCAGCGGTTGAATAAGAAAGGTTGACTCTTCAAAGTTGTATGTGAAAGGTTGCGACTTTGAAAGGTTGTGAGTCTGTGACTCCCTCAATAATAAGTATAAAGGGAGATTATTTCATTGTGGAGAGGAAAAAAAATTATGAAGGAATATAATGTGATTTTTACAAGTAAATATTACAATTAAAGAGGACAAGACTTCTCCAAGGAAAATTAAGAGATTTAAGGATGAAAACACTCAACTTCCCTTAACAAATTAGCAGATGAAAACCCCTATTTTGGATAAACATTATGAACATTCACAACTGCAAGTTTGAAGAAGATTATAACAGAAAAACCAAGATTATTCATCAAATTATAAAGCTAAATATTATAATAAAATTATATTTATTAATAGTATATAATTATTATTTTGAATTATATTAATTGTCTAAAAAAAAAATATGAAATGTCCTAGAAAAGAACATAACATTTATCTCCAGTTTCAACCAATTATTTTAGTTTTGCAGCTGCCAATAGCGGCGAATATGTTCCCTTTCCTAGGCTAGGTTCTCTATGCTGGGATTACGATGTATGTTGGAACTAATCATGAGCTATAGCTTAACAAGTTCACCTTCCTGGTATGAGAGACATTTTGGAGTCCACAAAACTCTTCAACATCTTAAGAGATTCTTCTTCAAGGTAGAAAATATGCAACTCTTTATGCTGCAGCTGATCCAAGCACATTGATTGAAGATTTGGATTATACTATCATAAATTAAAATCTAGGGAGCCCCATTGGCCTCTTGTTTAACCCTAGGTCATCTTATAGAGTAAGAAGTATAGGGGAGAGGGGCCCATAGTGGAGCGGGCTCCAATAGTGGGGATAGAAGTAGTCCCCAGTGGGCCTCATAGTGGAGCATCTTAATATCCAATTGCAAAACACTTTTTATCCATAAAGTACACAAACTAACAAATCATGTGATGCCACATCGGCGCACCAATAAAACATGACTTAGTGCACCACTATCGGTCTCACTTTTTTTTTGAGCCTTTTTTAATACCTTAACAAAAAGCATGCTGATGTGGCATCATATTTGATGATGTGACCCTAAAATTAAATTTTTTAAGCAGATGAGTTGCCAAATAAACCGCTGTACAAAATTGGGACTGATTTGAAATTCCATGTAGGATTTTGAGAAACACGAAGTTAGGGTGCTCCACTATAGGCTCCTCTCCCCTATATGAAGTAAAGAAATTCGTTTCTGCCAAATATTCTTTTTGGCAGGTTGAGATGGAGATTGTTTCCAGAACTCTCTGCGCAAAAGTTGGAAAGAGTAATTCCACAACATTTGTTTCTAAGTCATCGTATCAAAACGAATTAAATGTAAATCATGTGACTGACTAGGGGACACATCATTAATTACCATATTAAACTCTTGACTGAGCAATAATTACATAAAAGTTAAAAAAAATGTCTTCAACTTAAAAACAGTCGTTTTGCATAAGAGAGAATAAATGCCCTAGGACTTCCTCTTATGCGATTCACCTATATTGACATTGTTGCATTATGAATTATAAAAGACTCACAGGATCCCAATGATGTAAAAGAGAGAAGGAAGGTACAAAAATTGCCAATCTTCAAACAACAACCAAGTTTTGTATTGCCAAGCAGTTGGATTTTACCATTGTGATTACTTTTGGAAAGCAAAATAAAAGAAAGAAAACAACGATCGACCCAAAACAGAAAATGACAGACCAACCCAATATTAAAGGAATGTCCATAGATGATGTTTGAGAAATGTATTGGGTGCTTGAGGAATGGAGACAGCTCACTAAGCACTACCAACCCAATAACAAAGTTGTCGTGGGTGAGATAGGATATTTGATCATGCAGACACCAAGTCCTAAGTTGCCAAATCGGGTATGAGTATGATACGGGTACATGGGTACAATACACTGTATAAATGGAGCACCCAACTTATATCACACTATAAATTTTGGGAAAAGTTCCAATCTAATCTTCGCAATACACTTGCAGAGTCTAAGTCTTTACAAGAGTATCATTGACAAGAGATCTAGAGTACCTCTGGTAGCATAACAATATCTACATAACTCACTATCAAAACCTCCATCTCAAGCACCCAATAAATAAGAGAAGCTCTACTTGAAACCATCAAATAGTAATTATGAAATCATGAGCTAAAACCACCCAAAATATGATGCCCAGATCCCTATTTAACAATCCAACACTCAAATCCCAAGATGAGTCCATAGGCTAAAAATAGTATATTCCCTAAACCTGCTAAAAGTTCATCTTTATCCACTCACCAATTTAGGTGCTCCATTTGAGCTCCATTAACTCCATTCAAAGATGCCTTATGATGTGTCACATTTGCCATAAGTTGGTCAATAAGTGTAACTTACTCTTTTAGTTTTTTTATGTGTAAAAGATATTCTTACATTTTCAATGTGGGAGGCCAGAACTTTTGATCCAAGAGGTTGATTGGGCCCCTTCTTTTTAAATTGTAGAGCTTGGAGAGATCTACACCTACAGAATTTGTGAAACTAATGCCAAACAACTTTGATCGCCTAGAAATTGAGCTTTTCTATTCTATAGCTTGAAAGTTGTGTTTTTTGTAATTCTAATATTAGGAACAAAGTTGAGACACCTTTTCTAACAATAACCAATGAAGTGAGTGAAAAAATAGGTTAAGACAAAACCACAAAGAATAACCAAGCATGAAAGGGGGAGGGGATCAACACCCATCCAATATCAAAAGGGAGTGGAACTAGTTACAATCAGGGCAGCAGATAACTTTAAGGAAGAGAAAACATCCTACCCATGGTTGGGGCACCTCTCTCTTTAATTCATCAACAGATTTTAGGTACATCATACCCAATGCAGGCCTTTTTGAAAGTCTAAATTAACAAATTACTCTACTACAAGAAAACAATCCTAAATTGCATAATGATCTGTAGGAGTTTATCGAAAACATTAAGATGAGTGACAAACCTTAAGAATTAGTTGCTATGACCCATTTTAATGATTTCCTCTATAATTAGTAGGGCAAGAAACTTTATAATAATCATTTAGGACAATTAGGTGGATATCAAGCAAGTTTTCGAATTTTTTTGGAGTCACACCTATGTACATTAAGAAAGCAAAGGGATCTCTGTTGTTTGAAAGATGAGCAATAATCTTGCTGATGGCCTGTTGGACAGCTAAAAGGTCTCGTCCAAAAGACAAATAGAGATCCATGTGGATATAGAAAAGATGAAGATTGAACTGATGAATGCACAACACCAAGATTGCTTAGTTACTGGAAGTAGAAGAAATGATCAAGTGCATTAAAGGCTTGGAAGGAAGAGCTCTCTAGACCAATTATATGTAGGTTGTTGATTAAAAAGTGCTATATAACTACATAAAACTAACTGAATGAAGCACAAAATACATGGAGCAAATTTTAAGATGCATATCATGACTCGTTTGCTGGAGTGATAAAAAACAGTTCTGATTTAGTTAAGACTTGTTGAGTTATTGGTAGAATCATTGTTCTGCAATGGCTTAGACTTGAGGGAAATAGAGTAAAGAGCTTTGGTTGGTAACGTAACGAGTAAAAATTTTCCTTTTAAGAGACAAATCCAATCAGTTTATTCCATATTTATGCAAAGTAACTACAGCAGAAACAACACAGACCACTAAAGCTACTTTGAATGATTGATTAAGAAGGCAACCGGTTATATGAGGAATGCAGAGATGATGTAGGCATGTACGAATAATATAACAGCTATGGATGGACTGTTTAAGAAGAAATTTCCAAATCCATGGAAGGAGGACAAAAAAATGAAGACTCAACAGAATGTAATTGATGAAATGAACATCAGAATGAATGAGGAAATTAATCATCAAAAGGTGATTTACAATTGGAGAGTTGTTGGAGATCACGAGAAGGGAAGTTTCAATTGAAATCACAAAGGAATTTGTAAGAAAATTAGATCCCCTATTGAATAATTAAGGAAAGAAATCATTTCTTTCGAACAACGGTATAAGTAATGGCTACTCATGGCAATGGATCAGATGGGTACAATGAAGTTTGGATCCATGAAGGGATCTAGTTACTATCAAGGTAAAACTGTGATAAAGATCACTTATAGATGGTTGGATGATAGGACACAACCTCATATTTGTAATGAAGTGCAAAAGTTTTACTATTTGGCTTCTCCTCATGTTTTGGGGATAGAACATATCAAGGAGGAATGGCATGCTATATATCTAAGGATATGATATTATAATGTATGTAGGTGCATGGAGATGCCAACATGTGGCACACAACCCTTAAGTTATTTATATTGGATTATGAATTGTATCAGGTGTATAAGAGCAAATTTGCACCCTATGTGCAATTCCCCTTTTTGCCTTTGTCCACTTTAGAAATCCAAGTTTGGATGCTTAATTCCACCTAAGCCCGCTACTTGCATCACACTTGGCGCTTGTTTTGAACGTTGATGGAGGCGTTTCTTTCAGGGACGCCTGTGTGGCACGTAGACGTCCATGTGGCATGCTTACGTCCTTGACAGATTCCCGTGTCTGGAGCCTGCAGAGGCGTTACACTTCCCATTGGTGGTCGATTTGTAATGCCCTCCTCGGCCGACCGACCCAAATATGGCCGTTTTTCTTCATCTCTTCTTCATATTCACTCCTTGAACAAGCATTTGGATCTCTTCACATCCTCTTCCAAGCATTAAGCTCATTTTGATAGCTCTAAGCATTCTAGCAAAACACTTTACACTTCATAGCAGCAACATCAACACTCCACCACTTCAGTAGAGCAAGTGTGGAACAAAACACCATTGCAGCAGAGGCTTGAGCTCCTCTCATTTTCTCCCCCATTAGCCTTGAGTGCTCTTGGTGGAGGTGGTAAGCTTTCACTCCTCTCCTCTATTACTTGGTTGAGGAGCATAACACTGTTTTGTAGTGCTTTAGTGCTCTTTACTTCCTTTCCACTTTTCTCTCTATCTATTTGGTTGTTTGTGGAGGTGGGAACACCAAAACGGGGTCTGATTGAGGCAGGCCCCTATACAGCCACCCAACAATTTCCCTCCCTCTTGTGTGCAGGTATTGAAGACACTCATGAGCTGGAAGCTTCATAACTCGCACGGTCATAAGTATTTCTTTCCTTTCTTCTCCTTACCTTTATCATTTACTCTTCACTTTATCTTGGTTCTATCATTTTATGCTATTTTACTGTATTCTATAGTTTTTAGCATTTGAAGTAGATGTGGTCATTTAGGCATTTTTCTGAGACATTCTCGCTTTTTGGTCCCTACGAGACGCTAGCGCGCCTCCGAGGTGTCAGCGCGCTGCGTTGTCGTCTGTTTTTTGCATTCACGTCCTTTGGCCGAGAGCTTGTCAGTTTGTCTAGAGAATCTTTGTGACCTGGTCTTTCGGACTTTGAAACTCTTGCCGCTGTTCCATTGAGGTGGTATAGGGCAGTTCACCTCGTGAGGATCTCTGAATGAAGAGAACTCGTGAGTAGCGAATCCCCCTATATCACATTTTGGTGAACTCGATGTGAAGAACAGTGTTCTTCGAAAAACTAGGAACTTATTTACCCCTACTTGGTGGGGTCATGACTTTTGACTCGGTGCTCGGAATTTAGAACCGTTTGCACTGTTGGAAAGGTCCCCTAGAGAACTAGTTCAGTCCCTAAAATACCAGTGCCTTCAGTAGTCAAATTTTAGGGACCGACGCAAGTTCTGACCGCAAATTCTGCTCTGGAAACCTCCGAAAATGTGAATTACTAAAACATAGAAAATATTGAAAAAATCGTAATCAATTTAATATCTTCTCTTATTAGTTCAGTATCTAATTTTGTTCAAACTATTAATGATATTCCATTTAATGCATGTGATGGTGACTTGGCTTTGCCTATGTCACTTGGTATCTTTGATCCTTCTCATGAGATTCCTCTTTCTTTGGAGGAAATCTTATTGCAAGAAGATGAAATCATTGATACCTTTCTTAATGATACTCTACCCTCTATTCATTCCAATGCGCTCTCTTTTGGAGATGATGCATTTGTGAATGATGAATCTACCCCTCATTCCGATGCACCCTCCTCTAGGGACATTGCATTTGTGAATGATGAGTCCTATCTTTGTTTCGATGCACTCTCTTCTAGAGATGATGCATTTGTGAATGGAGAATGTCTTATACCTTCCAGTGCACTCTCTTCTAGAGATGTTGCATTGGTGAATGATGAATCTCATCTTTGTCCTGATGCACTCTCCTCTAGAGATGATGCGTTAGTGAATGTCGAATCTCCTTCCACATCTGATTCTCCCTAGATCGATGTTGAGAATGTTCCTTCAAATAACTATTCCACATTTGATCCTGTTTGGATTGATGTTGAGAATATGTATTCAAATAATTGTTTTACTAGTTGTGATGATTCTGTAAATGTAATCTATGTCTCTACTGCCCCTCAAAGGCCAAAGAGATCGATTATTTACGTGACTACAACTAGTCCTTCTAAAAGGGTTTGTTCTATTAATGGTGTTCCATTTGATAGTGACTCTCCCGATCTCTCTACGGCTCCCTCTTACAGAGCGGTAGCCCATACTTATGAAGATAGTATGAATAAACAACCAAGTCTTCCTTTAGCACCTGAACCTACAACTAAAGCACCTAGTGATTACGATCTTGTCTAGCAACCTCGGGTTACTCTGGATAAGATCTCATTGTGGGGCTTGCTTTAGTCTGCTTTGGTTTATCAAGGTATGCTTCAGGAAGCCTTGCAAAGGATCCTCTTGCCTTCTTCCGCTAGGTTGACAGATGTTGATGCGTTGAAGGCGTATATTCATGCGGATTTGCCGAATATTACGTTTTATCCGCAGGAGCTCCTGCCTCTGGAAGTACAGAAGCAAGCGGACCCTCTAATGATCATAGTTAACATTAATAAGATTGGCATTAGATGTACTGTCATTAACACTGGTTCGATGCTCAATGTATGTAGAATTGATCTACTGCGTAAGATTAATATTGACCCATCTGCTCTTAATACTTCTTTTGTTGTCCTTCGTGGGTTCGATAATGTCGGTCGACAATCCCTAGGCATGATAGTCTTGCCTTTGAGGTTGGGACCTGTTACTGTACCTACCTTTGTATATGTTATGGCAGAAAAGTTACCGTGTAACCTTCTTCTTGGTAGACCGTGGATTCACGCTATGGGTGCAGTCTCGTCTACCTTGCATAAATCTATCAAGTTCATCTGCAATAATAAAGTAGTCACAGTCAAGGTAGACCTTGATGCTATGCACTTGTGTGAGATGGTGGCTGTCGGTCAGGCCTCGGTTGTGCCTACTCTTATTCCTTCAGTGTCTGCCAATGTGTCGATGTTTACTCTAGTAGTACCCACTACAAAGGGTACTCTCGAGATAAATATCTTTGAAAAATATCATTTTGAAGCAAGGAGCCCTACGTGCGCTCCTTCTACCTCTTCTCAAAAGAATGCATGTCTTGGTGATGATTGGGGTCCTATAGACTTTACAGACTCCTTCATTCAGGAGTATAAAGTTGACCCGATCCGCTTAGACCTTCCGATAACATCTTCCACACCTGCTATCAAAGAGGACCAGTCTTCTACATCGTGGGGTAATGTGGATGCAAGTTGTAATTGTTACCCAATTTTCACCCACGGGATCAATCAGGCAAAATATCATGTGACAGAGGTTCGAGAAGGCCAAATGGAAAATTTGCACAAGGGAAGAAATCATGCATCTGATGACATCTCATGGGGATTTCAGTTGGGAGGCCTGCTCTGTGGAGATGTGCCTCAATATTCTATGCTCAGTCTCCATTACGGCCAGGTTGGCATGACATCTTCACTGTCTGGCCGACTGGCTACTTGATACACTCCGTTTGGGACAGGTCGCTGTGACCTAGTCTTGGTCTTGCCGAACGTGTCATCGTGGAGCCTATCGCTATAACGGAGAGGGTTCGGTATGACCTCTTATCGCGTGGGTTTCTTTGGCCGATAGGCCATTCAATTGTAAGTCGACGAGACTCTTGGCGATCACGGGCTTCGGGATAACAAAGCGCTCGGTGAAAGGTCCCAGGGAACAGTAGAAGTCTCCCCGACTTGAAAAGCCTTCAGCGTAATGATGCATTCGGAGAAAGTCTCGGCGAACCGGTGGTGCCCCGCCAACAACAAAGAGAGCGCCAAGAGGAGATGCCTTCGCCAGGAAGTCTCGGCGAATGCATAGTCTCACCGAAAACCAGCGGTCTCGCCAATGAAGTCATGTTGATGTGAGGTCTGGCCGATGGAGTGGAGTCTCGGCGAACGGGAAAGGATCTTCGGTGTAACACAAGGAGTTTTGGGGAGAGGTCTTAGCGAAACTAACATGTCTCGTCGAAAGGAAAGATGAGCCCTCACCGAGACAAAAGCATTTCGGCAGTACCCTTGCTGAAAGCACAATGATGGCTTTTCGGGTAGACAAAGGGAGATCTCGGCAAAGGATATCGCCTTCGGCAAGGTGTCTTGCCGAAGGATAAAGGTCACGGTGAAAATAAAGGTGACATCGGCAAAAGAAGGGGGCGCTCAGTATGAAGTCCGGCCGGCAGACCAATGTCTTGCCGATTGCAAAGGAGCTCGCCGTGAGATAGGGCTGTCGACAGGAGGTCTTGCCGACTTGGTAAGGTCTCACCGAATGCCAAAAGAGCCCGAGCCCGAGGGAGGAGAGTGAGCTCGGGGTAAATAATTTGAGCTCGCCAGGAGGTCTCATCGACCCGGAGTGTCTCGCTGATAGGAGGTTCCTTCGGCGAGAGTGGATGCATGCGGCGAAAGGTCTCAGCGACTAGGTAGTGTCAAACCGACAAAGTTTTCCATCGGGGAGAGCAGGATTGTTTGGCATAGGTTTGGCCGAGTGCGGGATGTCCTGCCGACAGAGGTGGCCATCGGTGTAACATTGGGAGTTCGGGATGAGTCTTTCCAACTCGATAGGTCTCCCCGACCATTAAGCGCAGGAGAATGAGCCCTCACCGAGACAAAATCAGTTCGGCATGACTCTTTCCGAAACAAAGGGTGCTCGCCAGTAGTCTTCCAGACATGAAGGAGTTCGCTGAAAAAAAGGAAATTCTATAAGATGTCTTCCCGAATGAAGGTGGTCTCAGCGATGGATATGGATAACTTTCGGCCTGATTAATGAAGCTGCTATGACTCTTGCCGATGATGTGAATCATGTCGATAAGTTGCAGAACGATATAATCGCATCGTCAAGACACTTCCTGTGTCTTGCCGAGATGCGATTCCTTGCAAAGGACTTTTGACCAGCTGCAGAGCTCGCGTGGAAGACGCTCGACCAATCGAGGGGAGGTTGAGGCAAGTCATGGCACAACGGAGGATGTCAACCCTGGTTGAATGCCACGCGAAATGAAGTAAGCTCAGGGCATTCAAGGCGTTCAGCCGAGGTAGCTCAAGGGGGACACGATGGATCTGAATGAAGGCAGTAGTTGTGAAATATCTAAAGGAGGTTCCCTCGGGGATGACTCTTCACCGACACACACAGCCAGGACACGCAGGTTGCAGCATTAATTTCAATCAAAAGATCTATGAGAGATATTTCTAAGTCCGATATTTTTTGTAAGCCCTAAGGGGCCGAGATCTTTTCTGTATATAAGGCATTTTTGCCTTTTTGTAAAGGAGTTCGGAGGTATGCTCCTCTAAAGTCTGTGACTCTTATGGCAGTCCTCTCTCAGACTAGCACGTTTCTGTAACTCAATTTGGAACATAATATACAAAATCTGCCTTGGTTACCATTGATGGTCCATCTTTTGCCTTCTGATTCTTGTGAAGTATTGTGCATTCTTTTGTGATTCATTGAGCTACTTAGTGAAATTTTCTCTTTCTTTATAGCTTTTGTTTCATGTCGTGCCTTTCTTTGCAGAAGTAGTATCATGTAGGTTACAAACTGTGTTTACTTAATCTTGCGCATGATCTTCTAAGTTTGTGAAAATTTGCCTTTCCTCCTTGAAGGCATGTGCATGTCAAACCTGTTTGTATGCGTGATCTACAGGATCTTGTTCTGCAGTCCCATGGCTGTCATCAGTATTCAAGTATAGCTCAAGTATCTCATTGTTCCTGTCTTTCCGGTGTATCACCTTAGTTTAGTTTTCAATTTATGTATTCTCTCTCCCTTTTCCTTCAAAGAATCAGTAGTTTAGGTGATACCCAAAGGAAGCCGGCCTTCTCCGGAGGTTCATTTCAGTTATAGGTGACCCACAGCCTTGAGATGATCCCATGTTGCTCTAGAATGCTCAGTTTCTTGCAAACTCAGCACAGGGTGCAATTCTAGGTGACAACAGTTTCTGGCATGCTCGGTGGGACTGTGAACTGCTCTTCAGTTCATATTTACACACTTTATTGCTGCTGTTTGGTGTGTGCAGCAGTGGTTTCATTCTTTTGGAGGCATTTTCTTCGCATACCTGGCAACTCCGAGCAAATCTACTTGTTTCAACAAGTTTAGTGCTGGTATGTTTTAATTACAAGCTTAATGTTCTGCTAACCAGCATTTATATGAGTAGAAATGATAGATTTTCATAGTCAGCATGCATATCCACCTCAGTTTCATGAAAATCTTGTCAACCAATCACCCTATCAGCCGTATCAGGCCAACCATGCTGCTGATTTAATCCCAAATGGCCATGCAACAACAGCCTATCAGCATGCTCAACATGCTTACCACCCTCCCACCCCTGCTCAATTCCCCTCACAGCATATTAATTCCACTTTGAGCCAGGCTTGTAGCCTCCCGAGTCAGTCCCAAATTTTTGACAATGCGAATACCGAGTTGGGTAGCATCAGGGAGATGTTGCTGCAATTTCAAAGGCGAATGTTAAACATAGAAAGGGAAAATGAGTATAATAGGCAGCAAGAAGAGCTTGCTTATCAAGCTTATATTGATCAACAGGGGGTTGAGGAACAAAGAGGATCTCAGTTAGTACAAGAATTTCAGTAGAGTCAGTCTAACTCTCCTGAAGGACAACTTTCTCAAATTCCCCAGTTAGCTGCTTCCTTTTCAAATCCTTTCTTTGAGGAAGGACTTCACTACATGAGATTCAATGTTCCAAGCTTTGAACAGGGTGAGACTGCCGTCAAAAGGAAAGCGGAGGAAGAGCAGCGCATTGATCCAGACAACTTACCCCTTTGGGAGAGGATTAAAGAGGAAAATCCCTTGCATTTAGCTATAAAATGTTATCAATTGCAGCAGCAAAAGATTGAACAGCAAGAGGACGTCAGACGGTGTGGGGAGTTGTTGGCCAATGGTTATCAGCAAGATACTGGAGCATTGGAAATGATTGAACAACAGAAGGACCTTGGAGAGTTGTTGATAGATACTAATCAACAAAACAATGGGAGTTTAATTCAGGAAGAAAAGCCTGGAATTGAACCTGTTTCTACCCTCCGAGGTGAGAATCTTGATGTTTTTGAGCATGTTCTGGATGAGGAAGCCAATGTTAAGCTTTTTGAAGAAGTGTACACTGATATTATTGAACAATTTTGTTCAACATTGGTTGAAGATTCAGAAGTGGTTGATAGTCATGGTGAACTAGAACAACAGGTTCATGAACTTGAACAAATGCTGCAACATCAGGAGGAGCCTAATGAGCCTAATTTGCAAAGTCATAACTGGTTGGAGGAGCTTCCCTTCTATTGTGCAGAGGAGCTTGAGGCTACATCATTGCTTGAATTGTTGCCCCCCTTTATTGAGGAAAACAAGCCTGAATCAGAATGTGACTCTTCCAGTAATGACGAGAATTATAAGCAGCTTCCATTCTGGTCTATAGAAGAGCCTAAGGTTGATGAGCTGATTGGAAATGTGATGGAGGAAGCTATCTCATTGTTTTCCATTGAAGGAGTGAATTTTCATTCAGGAAAGCATGAACATACTGAAGAGGTTTCTATTCTTTCACCAATGCAATCATAGAGATTAGATCTCCCCAACCAGCAAGGTGATAGAAAGGAAACTCATGAGGAAAAGATCAACAAGGAAAGTGCAAGCTTTTCCCTTACTAAAGGCTGTCCAATCAGATACCTAGCTCAGATGGAGTCCAATGCAACACCAAGGACGACTCCTACACCCAAGCATGAGGGTACTACTCAGGAGGAGCGCACTCAAGTTACCTTTCCACCTCAGAGTGGGAATGTTTACATTCCGTCTGGAAAGGTTAGTAAACTTGAATATGTTCTGCAAGAGATTGTGCAGCCATCCGTTGAAGTATCATGCATGCTTCATTTCTCTTTAGTTGTCCTCCAACATGGAAAAAATTGTAAATTTGTTAGAAAGGGCAATTATTTTACCCAACTTGTCAATGGGTTTGTTTGACCAATTTCTTATTGGTTAGTGTAGGGTAGGTTTAGATGCAGTTTACTTTCCCTAAGTGTTGTTTCAACATGTGTAAATAGTTTTATTTCATTTTTTCCCTGCTTTCAATAAGTTTCCAAGTTTGTTCTAGAATTTTCCCAATGACTCCATGCCCAATGGATAGGCCTAGGCTACTGGTCTTCATGTTTAGCAGGCAAACATCCCGCAAAGGTCGCCAGAAATGTTACCCAATTTTCACCCACGGGATCAATCAGGCAGAATATCATGTGACAGAGGTTCGAGAAGGCCAAATGGAAAATTTGCACAAGGGAAAAAAATCATGCATCTGATGACATCTCATGGGGATTTCAGTTGGGCGGCCTGCTCTGTGGAGATGTGCCTCAATATTCTATGCTCAGTCTCCATTACGCCCAGGTCGACATGACATCTTCACTGTCTGGCCGATTGGCTGCTTGATACACTCCGTTTGGGACAGGTCGCTGTGACCTAGTCTTGGTCTTGCCGAACGTGTCATCGTGGAGCCTATCGCTATAACGGAGAGGGTTCGGTATGACCTCTTATCGCGTGGGTTTCTTTGGCCGATAGGCCATTCAATCATAAGTCGACAAGACTCTCGGCGATCACGGGCTTCGGGATAACAAAGCGCTCGGTGAAAAGTCCCAACGAACAGTAGAAGTCTCCCCGACTTGAAAAGCCTTCAGTGTAATGATGCATTCGGAGAAAGTCTCGGCGAACCGGTGGTGCCCCGCCAACAACAAAGAGAGCGCCAAGAGGAGATGCCTTCACCAGGAAGTCTCGGCGAATGCATAGAGTCTCACCGAAAGCCAGCGGTCTCGCCAATGAAGTCATGTCGATGTGAGGTCTGGCTGACGGAGTGGAGTCTCGGCGAACGGGAAAGGATCTTCGGTGTAACACAAGGAGTTTCGGGGAGAGGTCTTAGCGAAACTAACATGTCTCGCCGAAAGGAAAGATGAGCCCTCACTGAGACAAAAGCATTTCGGTAGGACCCTTGCCGAAAGCACAATGATGGCTTTTCGGGCAGACAAAGGGAGATCTCGGCAAAGGATATCGCCTTCGGCAAGGTGTCTTGCCGAAGGTAAAAAGGTCACGGTGAAAATAAAGGCAACATCGGCAAAAGAAGGGGGCGCTCGGTATGAAGTCCGGCCGGCAGACCACTGTCTTGCTAACTGCAAAGGAGCTCGCCGTGAGATAGGGCTGTCGGCAGGAGGTCTTGCCGACTTGGTAAGGTCTCACCGAATGCCAAAAGAGCCCGAGCCTGGGGGAGGAGAGTGAGCTCGGGGTAAATAATTTGAGCTCGCCAGGAGGTCTCATCGACCCAAAGTGTCTCGCCGATAGGAGGTTCCTTCAGCGAGAGCGGATGCATGCGGCGAAAGGTCTCAGCGACTAGGTAGTGTCATATCGACAAAGTTTTCCATCGGGGAGAGCAAGATTGTTCGGCATAGGTCTGGCCGAGTGCGGGATGTCCTGCCGACAGAGGTGGCCATCGGTGTAACATTGGGAGTTCGGGATGAGTCTTTCCAACTCGATAGGTCTCCCCAACCATTAAGTGCAGGAGAATGAGCCCTCACCGAGACAAAATTAGTTCGGCATGACTCTTTCCAAAACAAAGGGTGCTCGCCAGTAGTCTTCCAGACATGGAGGAGTTCGTCGAAGAAAAGGAAATTCTATAAGATGTCTTCCCGAATGAAGGTGGTCTCAGCGATGGATATGGATAACTTTCGGCCTGATTAATGAAGCTGCTATGACTCTTGCCGATGATGTGAATCATGTCGATAAGTTGTAGAACGATATAATCGCATCGTCAAGACACTTTTTGTGTCTTGCCGAGATGCGATTCCTTGCAAAGGACTTTTGACCAGCTGCAGAGCCCGCATGGAAGATGCTCGACCAATCGAGGGGAGGTTGAGGCGAGTCATGGCACAACGGAGGATGTCAACCCTGTTTGAATGCCACGCGAAATGAAGTAAGCTCAGGGCATTCAAGGCGTTCAACCGAAGTAGCTCAAAGGGGACACGATGGATCTGAATGAAGGCAGTAGCTGTGAAATATCTAAAGGAGGTTCCCTCGGGGATGACTCTTCACCGAGAGACACAGCCAGGACACGCAGGCTGCAACATTAATTTCGATCAAGAGATCTATGAGAGATATTTCTGAGACCGATATTTTTTGTAAGCCCTAAGGGGCCGAGATCTTTTTTGTATATAAGGCATTTTTGCCTTTTTGTAAAGGAGTTCGGAGGTATGCTCCTCTAAAGTCTGTGACTCTTATGGCAGTCCTCTCTCAGATAGCACATTTCTGTAACTCAATTTGGAACATAATATACAAAATCTGCCTTGGTTACCATTGATTGTCCATCTTTTGCCTTCTGATTCTTGTGAAGTATTGTGCATTCTTTTGTGATTCATTAAGCTACTTAGTGAAATTTTCTCTTTCCTTATAGCTTTTGTTTCATGTCGTGCCTTTCTTTGCAGAAGTAGTATCATGTAGGTTACAAATTGTGTTTACTTAATCTTGCGCATGATCTTCTAAGTTTGTGAAAATTTGTCTTTCCTCCTTGAAGGCATGTGCATGTCAAACCTGTTTGTATGCGTGATCTACAGGATCTTGTTGTGCAGTCCCATGGCTGTCACCAGTATTCAAGTATAGCTCGAGTATCTCATTGTTCCTGTCTTTCCGGTGTATCACCTTAGTTTAGTTTTCAATTTATGTATTCTATCTCCCTTTTCCTTCAAAGAATCAGTAGTTTAGGTGATACCCAAAGGAAGCTGACCTTCTCCGGAGGTTCATTTCAGTTATAGGTGACCCACAGCCTTGAGATGATCCCATGTTGCTCTAGAATGCTCAGTTTCTTGCAAACTCAGCACAGGGTGCAATTCTAGGTGACAACAGTAATATTCTTAGTGTTGACCCTCTTTCTGAGGAAGAGGATTATGTTTCTGCTAAAGAAGATAGTGTTGGCAGTCTTGTTAATAAGAATGATGGCGATCCCATAGAGGAGTGTGATCCCCGTTGTTGGGACAATGCTCTTTATGAGGATCCTCCTTTTCAAGATCTACAAACATGCTATGGCTCCGGCTTTAGGCTTGTCTCTATGTATGGCTATGAGCGTAAAGGTTGTGGGCATAACGAACAAGGCATTCAATTCCCTATAGAATTTGAGCCTCATAAGCATAATCTAGGGCTTGGTTGCTTGAATGAACAATTTGAAAGGAGACCATGGTTGAATGGTGACATGAATTCCGCTCAACCCCGTTCTCGTGGATTGATATATCCTCCTTTGTCTTCTACCTTCATGCCTTCTTCTTCTTCTTGTGAGAAGTCAAACCTTTCTCTACAAGAGAAAGGGTTGCTTCCTGCTCCTCATCTTTTATCTAAGCAAGAGCGTATTTTGTTGCGGCTTTTAAAAGCTAACTTAATCACTTTTGCTTCTCCTACACAATAAAATTCATAAACATTATGAAGGACAACATCCTTTCTGGGCATACGATTGAGTGCTTGGTCATTCCACTAATGAATGTAAGGCCTTGAAGGATAAAATACATCTTTGTGATTCAGGTGCCATCAAACTTCTGTTTGATTGATGCAACTTCCTTTACTTTGCATGACAAGTGATATCGAGGTTTATCTCTATCCTGTTCTAACTATTTTGCATGGTTCTCCTCCCCTATATGTTGGGGGTAGTGATAACTTGTTTCGGAAAAGTGTGTCCTTCTTAAGGGCCCCTCTCTTTGCTCTCTCTTTCAATTGAAGCATCCCTTGAGTGTACCCCTTTTTTCTTTTGAAGGGTTCCCTGAGGGACCTCTTTGAAAGCTTTTTTCTCGAATGAACTCATTGGTGTCTAGCTTGGGGGTAGCCTGACTAGACCTCGCTTTTCAAACGACGCGTCCCTTGAGTGGACCCCTCTTCCTTTTGAAGGGTTCTCGAGGGACCCCTTTGAAGGCCTTTCAACTTGACGATGGTTTGTGTGACTGTCTGCTTACTCGCTTTGCAGGACCTAGAACCTCTAGAGCTCCTTTACGTACTTATTTGGTGATACGGGTTCTCTTCGAGCGGGGTTTGCTTTTATCACCTCCCTTGTGGTGCGGGTTCTACTCCTGAGCGGGTTTTGCTTTCACCACATGCTTTTGGTGATACAGGTACTCATCGAGCGAGGTTTGCTTTTATCACCTCTTTTGTGATACGGGTTCTCCTCGAGCGGGGTTTGCTTTTATTACCTCCCTTGTGGTGTGGGTTCTACTCCTGAGCAGGTTTTGCTTTCACCACGCGCTTTTATCGTGATACGGGTTGCCCCTCGAGCGGGGTTTGCTTTTATCACCTCTTTTGTGATACGGGTTCTCCTCCTCGAGCGGGGTTTGCTTTTATCACTTTTACTTTGTGGTGCGGGTTCTACTCCTGAGCGGGTTTTGCTTTCACCACACGCTTTGTTCATCTCTCTCTTATCTCTTGTATATATCGGATCGAAGATCTACATCTTCTTCATCCTAAGTATATGCTCTTTCTTCAGCTTCATAGTTTTGCAGAACTATGAAGTCATTTTTTGACCCTACGCTCTCGGGTTCGCCAGATCGCGGTCTGCTTCCTTGACGGTTCAGGTATACGTTTCTAACCCTACTCTTTCTTAATCTACTTTACCGAGCCACTCATCAGTGTTTGTGCTTGCTAAAGTGGGGGCAAAATGTATAAGAGCGAATTTGCACCCTATGTGCAATTCCCCTTTTTGCCTTTGTCCACTTTAGAAAACCAAGTTCGGAGGCTTAATTCCACCTAAGCCCGCTGCTTGCATCACACTTGGCACCTGTTTTGAGCGTCGGTGGAGGCGTTTCTTTCGGGGACGCCTGCGCGGCACGTAGACGTCCGCGCGATGCGCTTACGTCCTTGACAGATTCCCGCGTCTGGAGCCTGCAGAGGCGTTAAACTTCCCATTGGGGGTTGATTTGTAATGCCCTCCTCGGCTGATTGACCCAAATATGGCCGTTTCTCTTCATCTCTTCTCCATATTCACTCCTTGAACAAGCATTTGGATCTCTTCACATCCTCTTCCAAGCATTGAGCTCACTCTTGACAAGTCTAAGCATTCTAGCAAAACACTTTACACTTCACTGCAGCAACATCAACACTCCACCACTTTAGTAGAGCAAGTGTGGAACAAAACACCATTGCAGTAGAGGCTTGAGTTCCTCTCATTTTCTCCCCCATTAGCCTTGAGTGCTCTTGGTGTAGGTGGTAAGCTTTCACTCATCTCCTCTATTACTTGGTTGAGTAGTATAACACTATTTTGTAGTGCTTTAGTGCTCTTTACTTCCTTTCCACTTTTCTCTCTATCTATTTGGCTATTTGTGGAGGTGGGAACACCAAAACGGGGTCTAACTGAGGCAGACCCCTATATAGCCACCCAACAATTTCCCTCCTTCTTGTGTGCAGGTATTGAAGACACTCATGAGCTGGAAGCTTCATCACTTGCACAGTCGTAAGTATTTCTTTCCTTTCTTTTCCTTACCTTTATCATTTACTCCACTTTATCTCGGTTCTATCACTTTTTGTTATTTTACTATATTTTATGGTTTTTAGCATTTGGAGTAGAAGTGGTCATTTAGGCATTTTCTGAGACATTCTCGCTTTCTGGTCCCTATGAGACGCTAGCACGCCTCCGAGACATCAACGTGCTGCGCTGTTGTCTGTTTTCTGCGTTGACATCCTTTGGCCGAGAGCTTGTTAGTTTGTCCAGAGAATCTTTGTGACTTGCTCTTTTGGATTCTAAAACTCTCGCCGTTGTTGCATTGAGGTGGTATAGGGAAGTTCACCTCGTGAGGATCTCTGAATGAAGAGAACTCGTGAGTAGCGAATCCCCCTATATCACATTAGGTAATTAGGAGGATCTAGGGGATATGACCCAATAGTTGAGTATGTTTCAATAGTTGTGACAGTAGTTGTTTATATAATGCCCTATAGTTGTGATAGTAGTTGTTTATATAATGCCCAATAGTTGTGACTTGACTACCCATAATTAAACAAAATGTATTCCTTTGATCTAAAAAGCAACCAATCATGTGATGCCACATCAGCGCTCAACTACCCATGTTGTGAATGCACAAGTATTGGTCTCACTTTGTTTTGGGGCCTTTTTGGACACCTTGACAAAAAGCATGCTGATGTGGCATCATATTTGATGATGTGGCCCTGAAACAAAAGTTATAAGCAGGTGACTTGCCAAGTAAGCTGTTGTAAAAAATTGGGAGTGATTTGAAATTTCCACGTAGGATAATTAGAAGTGCGAAGTTAGGGTGTACAACTACTGGGTCCTCTCCCCTATACAAAGAAGGTGAATATCATTGTAAGGGGATGGAAAGAGTATGACATGTGTTTGGGATCTCTTGGAGATATAGCATAGTGTGGCCCTCTGTTATGAGGAGGTCTATACAAAGAAGGTGAATATCATTGTAAGGGGATGGAAAGAGTATGATACGTGTTTGGGATCTTGGAGATATAGCATGTTGTGGCTTCTTCCATAAGGAGTATTGTACAGTGTTACCCTACCTCAACGGTTTTTCTATTTATGCATATATTGGGTAATAGGGTATCTTGACCCACAAACATCTCTTTCATTGTGTGATATATTTTCTACATTGTTTATTTCTATTATTATACTTGTAAATATTATCATATTTTCTATTCCTATATCTACTAGTTTTACACAATGAATAAAGGTACGATTTTCTGCAAGAATGAAAACTTTAAAGAGTGTCTAAGCATGGGTTATTACGATACGTGTGATCACATGAAGAATGAGTGCAAGAAAAGGCAGTCGGATTTAGCACAAAAGAAGGGAAAAACTCAAGCATATGTTGCTGAAGTAGAGGACCAAGAACAAGACTAGGGGAGAGGGCCCAGTAGTCGTGCGGGGTCCAATAGTCGCGCACTCAATCGTGATTATAATACCCAATAGTTGTTTATATAACGTCCAATAGTTGTGATTTGACTACCCATAATTAAACAAAATGTATGCTTTTGATCTAAAAAGCAACCAATCATGTGATACCACATCAGCACTCAACTACTCATGATGTAATGCATGAGTATTGGTCTCACTATTTTTTGGGGCCTTTTTGGACACCTTGACAAAAAAACATGCTGATGTGGCATCATATTTGATGATGTGGCCCTGAAACCTTAGTTATAAGCAGAGAACTTGCCAAATAAGCTGCATGAGTATTGGTCTCACTATTTTTTGGGGCCTTTTTGGACACCTTGACAAAAAAACATGCTGATGTGGCCCTGAAACCTTAGATATAAGCAGAGAACTTGCCAAATAAGCTGCTGTAAAAAATTGGGAGTGATTTGAAATTTCGAAGTAGGATAACTAGAAGCACGGAGTTAGGGTGCACGACTACTGGGCCCTCTCCTCTAATAAGTGAAGAATTTGAATTAGTGGCATCGTTGGAAAGTAAAATCTTCTCCCACCAAATGGTACTTTGATTCTAGAGCATCCAAAACATATTTTGTGTAGAAAAGATTGATTTGAGAATTTTGTAGAAGAAAGTTAGTCAGAATGTTAAAGAAAAAGTTACTGTGTTCGGTGGATAACTTACCGATATGCCATGGCTTCTGCAGGCTGCTGGCAATATAAATGGCAGAGAAGGACTGCTCAAAGCTTGAGTCGCGTGTATCAGTCAAGCCATCTTCGTAGAAATTGTCCCCTGTTGATATGACAAAATCTATCTGCAACTTGTTTGCCATCATACCCATCTGTGCAGCCACTTGGGACTGATTAAACAAACCTTTTCTACCCCAGTCGCCCACCACAATGAAATTCAGAGAACTCTTCACGGCAGAAACAGTGGCAGGAAATAGTAATGGTGATAACATACACGCCATTACAATGAAACGAAAGTGAAGCTACATTGTCTCAGTCTGACGGTGAACAGCGCAGAGCGAAGATGGAGTGCTTCTCTCCGATAGTTATCCAATTTCCTCACCATTTACTATCTTATCCTTGCAGACAGTAACTATTTAACACGGTCCTGTAACGTCCCTGGTAAGTTGTGACTGCTAGCCCCATAACGCGTGTACGGCAAGGTGTGCACGGAAAGGCGGGTCTTATAATGCTGTAATTGCTCCCTGGCTTTAAAGGATCGACGGCGTAGAATTTCGATGTAATCCATCGCAGCCTTTGGTTTACACTTTTTTTCGTTCGATGTTTTTTTCGCAAGCAAATGTGAGCGAAAAAGCGTGACGAAAAACAAAGGCCGAGAATAGCGTGGATGTTGATTTCATCCCCTCCACACGCTTTTAGACTATCCCAAGCTCCCGTTTAGACTTCTTCGCACTACATAAACTAGCAATGGCACCTTAGTGTGCAATGGGTACGCCGAAGAAGTGTGGAAGGTCAATTAGGATAAATTTTGGTCTTTTTTTTTTTTCATAAATAGCACATGATAATTATAATTATATTTATATATTTTTTTATTAATTTTAAATATAATAATAATTATTTTATTTATATATATTTAATAATTTTTTTAAAGAATATAATATATATATATAATAATAATTAGACAATATAATCATATTATTTATTAATTTTTTATATTATATAAAATATATATTATATATTAATTATGTCGTAATGTTAAAATCTAAATGTGCTCAATATAAGCATCTTGACTGTAATTTTAATTTTATTAATAATTTTGTTAAAGAATATAATATATATAATAATTAGATAATATAATCATATTATTTATAAAAAAAAATTATTATATAAAATATATATTATATATTAATTATACCATAATGTTAAAACCTAAATATGTTTAAGATCTTGGCGTAATTTTCATTTTAATAAAACCTAAATGTGCTCATTACTAGGATTTTAATAATTTTTTATCAATATGTCTTTGAATTTTTTTAATTTATATCTTGTATATCAAAAATATTCTCCTCATTAGGATTTTAATAATTTTTTATCAATAAATCTTTGAATTTTTTTAATTTATATCTTATATATTAAGAATATTCTCCTCACTAAAATTGGAACCCACTCCATATCTCTTCCTCAACTTTTTATGAATAAATCTCTGAATTTTTTAATTTATATTTTGAATCCTCATTCTGACTAATCTAACATTAAATCAATAGGGGTTATTTAAATCATGAAACTCAATACAGTTTAGCATAAATTTTCTAGTGCATGATCTAAGTTTTGCGTTTCAACCGCCCTCCAGATAAGTTACAGATTTACAATTTTCAAAGTATAATCTTAAGCTGAACAAAATCAGCAATAATTAAGAAATTAAAAGATTCAGAAAGTAGCTAATAAAGTCAAGGAGATTATTTAAATTTCTACAACATTTAATTCTCAAATGCTGTTATAATAAAACACGCCATTAAAATCAGGGGATTGTTTAAATCTATGCGCCCTGACATGATCAAGCGCTGCCATTGTGACAGGTTGCGTAGGGAACTAGGGAGAGTACTCGAACCTCTACAACATTTTACTTTCTAATACAGCAGACGTGACAAATTTCCAAAACCTCTACAACATTTTACTTTCTAATACAGCAGACGTGACAAATTTCCAAAGGAATCAGTTGAATATTTTAAATCTCTATGGCCTTCTATTTTCATGCGCTGCATCAGCAATATGTGTTTTAATTTAGGAACTTTATAAATTGGCGTATGTCCTGTCTCTCCTTTTCATGCGTGGCTGACAAATTATATAAATATACCTGTTTCATTAATAGGAATTTATATAATTTAAATTTCTATTATTTAAACAATGTTTTCTTTTGCAAGTTTATTAACGTAATAAATTGATATTTGTATGGTTAAGGAAGATATAGATTTATTTTGTTATAAAAATGTAATAACACATTTTAATTTACCAAGTAATATTTAATCTTCATTATTGCTGATTTATTTTAAAGAATTCTCCTCACAACAAGAATTGTTTAATTTTAATAAACATACTCTAAAACCCTCATCGAAACCTTATTTGCAGGCTGTAGCTTGCCAAATTAGAGAAGTAAAAGGTCAATACAGCAAGGCAGAGTTTGGAGGAACGAAAACAAATAGCAGCGGTGAAAGTAGTTTCCAAGATACTGAAAACCAGTCAGAGCTTGAGATTATGTGAATCTTCCTTGCTTTGAATGGCACGATTCACTATAGCAATGGTAAGATTGGGCAAAGGCTATCCAGCCCCCAAAACCGCATGGGGGCATGGATGCATATGGCTCTGCATAATCTGACGGCAAAGGCTATCCAGCCCCCAAAATAGCATGGGGTATGCATGCATATGGCTCTGCATAATCTGACGGCCAACTGTGTGCTGCAGACGTCAGTTGTTTTTTGTTTTACGTGTCTGGCATTTATTTTTTAATAATTTTATATTTTTCTTTTTAGCTGTTTATTTTTAAATTAAATGTGTAAGATTTGATTTTTTTCTTTAAATATTATATGATGTTTAAATATATTATAAATATATATAATATTTTTATGTAAATATAATTATATTAATATATATTGTAAAATTATATATTTATAAATAAACATTATATTTTTAAATATATAATTTTATAATATTAATTTTATTAAATAAATTTACAAAATATCAATTATATTTAATTTCTTAAAGCAGTGGAAAGGTGTCTTGCTTTGTGTTTAGGGTAGTATGGTTAAAGCATTAACCAAAGAAAACTGTTTTAATTGGTAAAGTATATAAAATTATTGTAAGGTCTAATTTATTAATATTAATTATTGTTGTTTTAATTGGTATTAGGAATAAATTTACTAACTTTTCAGATATTATATTCACTACAAAGTTGTGTATATTATTATTATGTTAACATGTTCATGACAAAATCTATTTCGTATCTAAATCTATTAAAAGTGTGTTTTTAATTTTGCTTTTATATTTCTTCCATAAATTAAATGGAATTTTAAGAATTCCACTCAATCCACTCTCTAACACTTATAAATTTTTTTAAAATTTTTTTTTCTCTTTTATTTTTTTCTATTGTTTATATAGAATAGGGTAAAATCAAGGGCTTTAGGCAAATTCACCACAACAAAATTCACCATCAGCAATTCACGGGGGAAAATTCACTGCCATGAATTGTTGGTGGTGAATTTTCCATAAGGTGAATTTGTCATGGTGGTGACTTTTCCCCCGGCAAATTGCTGATGGTGAATTTTGTTGTGGTGAATTTGCCTAAAGCCCTTGATTTTACCCTATTCTATATAAACAACAGAAAAAAATAAAAGAGAAAAATATTTTTTTTAAATTTTTGTAAGTGTTAGAGAGTGGATTGAGTGGAATTCTCAAAATTCCATTTAATTTATGGAAGAAATATAAAAGCAAGATTAAAAACACACTTTTAATAGATTTAGATACGAAATAGATTTTGTCATGAACATGTTAACATAATAATAATATACACAACTTTGTAGTGAATATAATATCTGAAAAGTTAGTAAATTTATTCCTAATACCAATTAAAACAACAATCATTAATATTAATAAATTAGACCTTAAAATAATTTTATATACTTTACCAATTAAAAGAGTTTTCTTTGGTTAATGCTTTAATCATACTACCCTAAACACAAAGCAAGATAGCTTTCCACATCTTTAAGAAATTAAATATAATTGATATTTTGTAAATTTATTCAACTAAAATTAATATTATAAAATTATATATTTAAAAATATAATGTTTATTTATAAATATATAATTTTACAATATATATTAATATAATTATATTTATATAAAAATATTATATATATTTATTATATTATATTTTTAATATATAATATTACATTATCTATAATATATTTAAACATCATATTATACTTAAATAAAAAAAAATGAAATCTTACACATTTAATTTAAAAATAAACAGCTAAAAAGAAAAATATAAAATTATTAAAAAAGTAAATGCCAGACACGTAAAACAAAAAAACAACTGACGCCTGCAGCACACAGTTGGCCGTCAGATTATGGAGAGCCATATGCATCCATGCCCCCAAGTACTGAGCGGAAGAAACCCTGAGAGAATGTCATCCACAAGATGCGGGTTCGTCATGACACGAGCTTCCAGGATGGTAACGTTGGTATTTCCATGGTCCGGTCAGTGCCAACTTTGCTGGCAGGAATTTGCGCCTCTCCACAATTAATGCTGCAGTAGTACAACAGTGTCCATGTGAATCAACGGCCGTAAAATCTGTGACGGCGTGAAAATCCATGAACGTGTGAACGAAAAAGCAACCAACGCGTGAAAAGCAGTGAGAAAGCAGATGGACGGGCGAGATTCATTTTAATGTCAACCAAGCCCTGTCCTTCGTTTTGGATCATTCATAGGCAAAATGAGCTTGGAAAGCTCATATAGGACACGCCTTCAGCGTAATAACTTATCCTTTTCTAAAGCATCAATAATCTTTTTAAATGTTGATTAAGTTATTAATATATATTATTTAAATAATTCTAATGAAAATAATATAATGTATATATTTATAATATAAATAAATATCATAAAAAATATATAAAAATTATATATGATAAAATTATCTTGTTGTAGGTATCTACTCTCTCCTCATTCTCGTGGTATTGGAGGGCAGGGTGCGTTAGTGTCTCACATGAAAAAGTTTTAGACATAGTACAGTTTATAGGGGGTAACATAGTGGGGTTACCTGATTCTTACAATCTAAAATACATATGATACTATTTATATATTGTATATTATAATATATAATATCTTATTTTATATATTATATAACATATAATATAAATATAAATATATTTAATATAATATTATATATTTTTTAGTATCTAATATAATATATTATAGGTATACTAAGTAATATGCAAATAATAATATAAGATAATACTAATATTTGATATGTTGTCTTTTATTCACTAAATATGAAGTAAAAAATGATTTGTTTAAAACATTGGTCATCATGTTGAATTAAGAGGAATATTAAGTACACATAGTGATAATAAGGTATTAATGCAACAAAGTGAAAGAGTGCATGCTTGCAGGTTAAAGATAGCAATGTGAAAGACAAACATGTAGTTAAAAGAAGGCAATCCTCCATTCAATAATGTGCCCATTCATAGGGTGGCACATAGTTGTGGCTAATTATTTGAGCCATTTACGGTGGCCACTGATTTTTTTTCGGGCATTAAGGGCTAGCAAATAGGTGACAAAAGGGTCCCTATCTCTCCCTCTCCCTCTTCCCAGACCTTTATATCTATATCTCTTTGTCTCTTTATCTCTATCTCTCCACATTTCTTCTTCCATCTCTCCCTCTATCTCTATCTCATTATCTCTCCATCTCTCTCTACCCCTATATATCTCCTCTCTACCTCTCTTTATATATCACTTCATATCTTTATCTTTATCTCTCCCTCTCTCTCTACCCCTATATATTTCCTTCTCTCTAGCTCTCTATCTATCACTTCTTATCTCTATCTTTATCTTTCTATCTCTCCCTCTATATATATTTTTGTTCCATCTCTATTTATCCCTCTCTCCTCTCTCTTTATCTCTCCCTATCCTTCTCTCCATCTCCATCTCTCTCTCTATCCCTATCTCTTCCTCTTTCTATCCATATCTCTCCTCTCTACCTATTGAAAACATAACATTAGCCTATTGGTAATGGAGGTTGATTATCATCTTGGATTTAGAGGTTTTGTTTTAGTCATGTTTGGATTCCTGTAAGTGCATAAATAGTTGATTTGAAGCTATCACTTCTCCATTAAGACCTTTGTTGCACAAACAACATTAGTTGGTAACTAGCCTACTAACTGACCTCATGTATTGCACAAATGTATGCAAAAAATAGACCATTTTTTTTTCCTAATTAACTTTCCACACCTCTTCAACATTCCTGTAGAGTCTAAGCTAATGTATCATAAACTTGGTAACATTTAGTCAATTCAGAGGGTTAGCTTGCTGAATAGTCCACTTCACATTGCTTAAGACTACATTAAATCATCAACCAAGGTGTGTAAACTTATGACGGTACCGCACTATATGTGTCTTCATGGTCTCTTGTTCATCTAAATTATGTAAGGTATGAAAATTTCACTTTCTAAATATAACCCTTAATTGCCAAAATAATTTAATAGAATAAAATTATCATAAAAAGGTGCGGAGTAAGAGGAATTATTTTCATCACTAAATTCAAATGGAATAACATACATCAATGAATCAAAGTATATCAAAACAAGGTCGTGCTTTCATTAGGTTTAGCCATGTAGGCTTATACAAGGACTATCATCTCAACTATACATGTAAACTCAAATACAATAATGCAAAATTAAGGAAATAGTAAGATCATAAATGCATCCACAATGAATCCATAACATAGAGATTTCATGAGTGGAAAACCCTCGTAAGGATGAAAAACCACTCGTAAAAGTGCCTTACTAACTTAATGAAATGCCTTTCTAGCAGTGCCTTACTGGCTACAAATTCTCAATGGTTATAAGGTGCCTCACTGGCAATGATCATACTGTCTCATTGACATGACCATTCATTCCATATTTTTGGATATCATGATTATCACACATAACAAGGAACATAAGGAAGTTCTTTTACAAGTTACATAAGTCTGAAAGCAACATTTTCAAGTTTCATCATCCTAGCATATGAAATTAAGGTGATGCCAATCTATCATGAATCGCTCCCAAGTATTTACATATAAGACCATTCTACCTCCAATGATTTCTCAAATATCACACCAGTACACTGAAAGCCATCAACCAAGCACATAAAACTTCATGAAAGTAATTCTAGGCCTACTAGAATGCACACATGCCTATGCAACAAGAATGCTTACTTCTAATTCAATGATTCATAGAGGTTTTATCAATGAGAAAATAATACTACAAAAGAGTTAAGAAGGTATAGTTCATGCATGTATGAGAATACATTTATAAGCTAGAGAATATATGAGTATTCATTCTTCTAAGTACACAAAAATGACATGAGTTGCAAATAGATGAAAATAAGATACTATCATAGGTTGCCGACATCTTACCTTCATCACGTTCTAGACTATAGCTATGGGATTTATCAAATGGCTACATTAAGCAAAGAAAAGAAAGAAAAGAAACCATTGATCTCTAATGTGATACAACTTTCCTCATTAAAAAAAGATATTCAAGGGTCGTTAGAATAACTACATGAGTTAGCCTTTATCTCTAAGGAAAATGGAAGTACCCTCTTCACATCGATATTCATATAAATACCAATATATGTCTATTTAATACTGCAATTTATGTTTATAGCTGCTAATTTTTGTTGGATACCTTTATTATCCAACATTGTTGGTAACCTTGACATAGATAAGCTTTCAATATATTCAAATGACGAGTGGAATGCTATTACTAAGACATAAGGAGAAGTAGGTAATTATTATCCCAAAGATAAAATTAGAGTTATACATTAGGGAAATGATTATAATATTTAAAAGAAAACTATGTTTATGTCAGGAAGAAGTCTTAAATCATACTATATTTTGGATTTCCAAGCAATGCAAGGAAAACAACTTAATATACCATTATATTCAATGAATAATAATAATAATAAGAGTGGATAAAAGAGTAATTAATGCATAGTTCCTACCATTTGCACAAAGTTCAATAGATCAAGCATTCTTTCAGAAATAGTTACATTTCCAAAGTTCGCTAATTGGTTGCATAAGAGAATAATTTATAAGAATTAAATTCTAATGGCTAATAGCAACTACATGCATAAGTACGCTATACTCTTTGCTAACAAAGTGCCCAATACTCCATTTGAAATTTAAATGGTTCAATTTAATAAAAAGAACAATAGGTTTGCATATAATTGAAGGAAGTACATCCAATCAACAATGTATATATTTATATTGAAAATTAACAAATGGCTTATTCACGGATACTCGTATGTATAAGTATATATACAAATATTAAGAAACAATTCAATCTAATACAAAAATATATAAGTATAAAAAGAATATATATAACGTTCCAAGTTAGATCTATAATGTCTATTCATTTTGAATTTTAATACTTACTCTCATTCACATTGACATTGTATTTGTATTCGCTTTTTTTAATATATATATAGATAAATAGATCTACAGAATATCACTTTACCAAACTAAAGTAATTTCATTTCAAAAAAATTACATTTGCAAACAAAATAACATTCGGGGTCCATACCGATGTAGCTACAGGGATATATACTCTATTATAATTAATAGTGATAGATTGCAATGCAAATACTCATATAATTGTGTGTATATATATATTATGTGCTAAGAAATTATCAAGATAAGAACAAGAGTATAGTTTCTATTTGTTTACCATTTCGAATCATAAAATTTTATTGTAGGTATAAAACCATGTATATATGTATATATATATATCTATATATTAGCACACAAATATACATTTGCTACTTTGTATATATATATATATACATATATATGCGAATATACATATATATACATCTATTAAGAGATAGATGCTTTCAACAAATGAAACAAAGTAAATTCAAATTTGATACAATGGAAGTTTCTTTTTTTTATAAAAAAGACAGGGTTATGAGGCCAACAACCTCCCATTTGGGAAAGCGCTGCTTGTGGAGGGTAGTGTCCTCTCCACAGGCTGTGGGTTGTGGAGGGTGCTGCCCCCCACAATGTAGTCCTTCCCCAATGGGGAGGACGCGTCTAGGGGATAACCTCTCTCTCCTCAAAGTTTATCATCCATCTCCCGAAACAAAACAATGACAAACACTATAAATCGATTTCAGTGAGTTTATCAATTTTCATAATTTATATTTAAATGTACATATATATATATATACAGTGTAATGTGTGCATATATATTTATATTTAAATATATGTTTCTATCATAATTTGAATTTAGATTTTAAATAAAAGAATCAAACAAAAATCTCCAGTCTAGGAGTTGCAAAATTATTTGTGTATATATATATATATAAATATACAATATCAAATATATATAAAAATGAATAGGAGAGATTGTACAGATTGCACTCAATCATAGTGATTATGCACAAATGGGTTCAAAAGTAATTCAATCTTTTAACAATACAAATAATCTTTCTCACACTTTCAAATTTAAATACAATGGAAGAGATTTAAAAACTTGGAAAAATTGCCTCTAGTTGAAATTCCCTTCTTCTTCTCTCGTTCTTACTTTCCTTGGAATTTGCTTTTGGAAGAATCTTCCTCTTCTTATTTCCTTTTCTCTTGTATTTCTCTTCTTATTTCTACTATTTTTAATCTACTGTACTCTAGAAAACTTCTTTTTGGTAGCCATTTTCAATTATTTCCTTTCAGAGTAATCAAGAAAGATCAACCAAAACTATTGTGTTTCCATTATTCTCCTCATTCCTTTTTAAAGTTTTCTTTTTGTTTTCAAAACCTAACCTTGAAAAGAATAAAAATAAAATTTATTTCTATGCACGTTATTTTCCTTTGTTGCAACTACGTAATTATCCACTGTGAATAGTGGGGAAACACCATATTTAAATTGCAAAAGAAATATTTACCCTTTATAAGCAATAAATAAATATCATTTATTTACAAATTAAATATTTATTCTAATTAGTAATAGAGAAATATCATTCAATTGAGAATAAAATAATTATTCTAAATAACCAAGCATTACCTCTTATTTGTAAGAATAAAATCTATAATTAATTCTTGTTATTTCTTTGTACTTTTATTTCATCATCAATTAATTTAATTAAACATTGTAAAAATACGAACAATAAAAAAATAGGGGTCGTGACAAATTATCCTATGCAAACCTATTCAAACTATTCTATTTTGTTGGAATCTTACAAAATTGCAAAAACAATAAAAGTAGTTACAGAACCTAATGGCTAAGGGTACTCGCAACATAAGCTGTAGGTGACTGCTAATAACAAGTAAGTACAAATTCAATCCAAAACTATTCAGAATAACAAAATAACCAAATCTAATCTTCAGAGTACTAAGATTCATTAATTACACAACTGTTCATGAACAACAACTACTGCAATCAATTGTAAGAGCTCTTCTATTTTACTTTACAATGCATTTATAAAACAATAAAAACAAAATTAACAAGAATGCATAAATAAATAAGTAAATAAATTAAGTGAGGGGCAGTACCTCGAGTGGCAAACTCAAGGAACTGTCTCACTTAACTTAGAACCAAATCTAACTCAGATTCTTACGCATCCATATAACATACAACTCCATTCATTGTATATTACTAGATAGTCAAACAAAATCCTTCTTGTAGATTATATTCAGTAATTGCATTTCAACATGTTTTTAGATTTCTTGAAATTGGAAAACGACTAACTGCTTAATAAATTGTAACCAACTACCTTTGCTATAAAGTCATCCCCTAACTTTATACAAAAATAGGGAGAGACTTATTCAAACTACTAACTAACTACAACTGTTAATTCCACTCCTAGATACGAGGATGTGAAATTAAGATTGACTTATTCATTCTAATTGAAAAGGAAAAAAGAGACCTATTCAACTAAGAACTTCAATGAAGTGGTTTGCATGTGAAACACATAAGCAAACATTCAGAGTTCTAGAACAAGTATCCTCCTTAGTATTTATCCCCTCCATGATGGTTCACGTTTAGCTCCACAACTCCTTGCACTTTAGGCGGGTTGAACTTCCACTACTTTGCTTCTTGCTACAAATGCTCCATTCTTGTTACCACGTGTTGAGCTACAAAGAGGTTAATCCATACAACATACATATACAACTAACCTTCATAACTAAATCACAAAATTCTATTCATATGCCTACATTCTCATGTTTAAATCATGCAATACTACAAATATTATCACCATATTTCATATTCACAAACTAGGTTCAAAGTTGCAAAGTATGTTGTGAAAGGATAACACATTATGAAAGTTTTTGTTTGAAAGATATATTTAGAAAAGATATGTAAAATGTTTGAAAGCATATAAAAAGCAAAAGAAAAATTAATAATGACAAAGCCCATCATTCCCCCCAACTTATCATTTTGCTTGTCCTCAAGCAAAATACTTAACTAAACCACCCATGAGAGAAGATTGTAGTACAAAGCAATCTGCCTAAGATCCATAATTGTATTGACTCCCTATCCCTATTTGAGATAAAAGCCATTATAACATGCAAGTCTATCCAGCTTAACTAATTTTGCATTTGCACATTGATCGTTCTTCTCTCCTATCCAATGCGACACTGGATGAAGTGGAATAGGAGGATGGTAAGTAAGTGGAAGCCATTCCACTCCTCTTATCCCTAAAACCTTGATATACTTGTGCAATCTCTCAAACTACTCATAAAATTATGGAAAGAGTGAGGCTCTTTCTTTTGTAATTCTGGATTCAAACTTTTCCACCTATTTTCCATATATTTTAAGCAGTTCCGGAGGATGGTCATTGCTAACTATTGAATCCTTTTGTAATCCCGAAGTCTTAAGTCCACAATTATCTTTCCTAGACCCCATTGAGAAAGGAGTGTCAATGATTAAGTGATAACTCTATTGGGACCTGTTGCATCCTTCTTGAGCTGCAGTGCCACTATTTTCTCTTGTTCTTCATATTTCTCCATTAGTTCCCCTCGAAGTTGTTCGTTCTTGAAATAGGATGCTAAGTCTCTTACTTGCAGATCCCCAACATAGATTAAGGGATTCCATTTAGTGTCCTCTATCATCACATAGTTGTGTAGAAAATACTCACACAATTGATCTTGGTCTAAATTAACTGTATTAAAGAAACTAAGAAAATTATGCCTCTTGTTTAAAGAAAATGACTGATCATTAATAAACTTATTAAATTGAAAACTGAGAAACTTTTCTTTTAAGAAAAATGCATACACTCTTGGTGGAGGTCTACATTCAATAATTTGGATAGCTCTATCTATCACCTCTATCAATTTCCCCTCCAATCTGTTTAGTTCCAAATTCTTACTTCCCAATGATGCATTGAAAGTTTGTTTCTCCTTTTCCCAATTTTCCTTTTCTTGTTTGAATTGGCTGGTGATTTTCAACAATTCAAAACCTAAGGACAAAGTAGTATGATAAGTCAATGTTCTTGCAATAGGAGGTTGTGGATTTAATGTTGCATTCTCCTCAACTCCTTTTCCCTCGACCATCTGTGCTAGTAAGTCCAATTTAGCTCCATGATCATAGGTCTGTATTTTCTCTTCCAATTCCTAAATTCTTATTTCCTTCTCTTTGTCTCTTTACTCACATCCTTTCACTTGTGCTTCCAATTGTTCTATCCTGTCAAGAGCTTCTTGGAGCTCTTTCCTTATATTCCTATCTTCCAATAGTTCTTCCTTTCCTTCAAAATTCAAATCATCATCATCATCGTCCCATGTAATATCAAAGATTTCACTATTGGGGCTACTGGGGATTGCTCTCCTTGTTTTCTTTGCAATAATAATATCCTCTGATAAGAATCAGAGGAAGAAGAAATATATCTTCTTTCCTGATAGGCACATTAACATTTTTAGGAATATCTACAAAAGCATCTTTAGGGACATCTCTTTCCCTATTGGTGTCCGTATCTATCATCATTGAATCATGATGTTGTTGTCCTTCAACATTTTCTTCCTTTTCGTGCTCTTCCATGCTTCTTTTCTCAACATTTTCCCTTCTTAACCTACCCGAGCGTTTGGGAGTAATAGTTTCCTATGTAACTTTGCTCTTTTTCTTCCTTTCACTCCCCTTTTTCTTATCTGCATCCCCTTTCTTTACAACATTCTTTTGCTTCTCAACACCTTTCTTCTTCTTTTTCCCTTTAGAAGATGTTGATGCAATACCTCCTCTAACTCTAGGGTTTTTAGAGGATGAGGTCTCTTCTATTACCACCGACCTATGTTCTAGTAGGTCATGCTTTTCAGACCTACTTTGGCTACGAGTAGGTGATGCTATTGGTGTAACAAGAGAATTTCCTCTCTCAGGTTCATTCTACTCGGGTTCAATTTCTGGTTCAGACCCAGGTTGGGGTTCATCCTCTACTTCAAGTACCTCAAGCAACTCAGTGATATCCTTGCAATTTTTAAAATCACCCCAATTAACTTGTGGGTGTTGAATTCACAGACTCCTTTTAACCAGTAAGATTATTAAGCAATGATGGGACAATGTGGTGTTCATTCATTTCCTTTGGAATTCCGTTGCTATTCTTTTCAACAAATTATATAGGAAATTGGGTAGACTCACTAATTTGTCATGTCGTAAATGATTTAACAACTTAAAATGCACATTGTATAAGAGGTTGTGACGACCATCACAAGTAAGCTATTTAATGATATAACTAGCACATTTTCCCCAAAAGAATGGAAGGGAAAGCCACTTTGTACCTTGTGATGTGAAGTTCAAAATTTCTCCTTGTTCACAGAACTCCTCCCTTGCTGCCACTACATCAACTTGAGCTGGGTATTCAGACCCTGCCCGAGGTAATCCTGTGACTTGAGCAATTTCCATTTCAGAGGCATCCACTACCAACCCTTTCACTGTTGCCTCATCATATTGCAATATAGTTGCAAAATCTCTTGCCATTTCATTATCATACTTTGTCAACTTCAAGAAATATTCTAACCATCCCACTCTGGTAAAGAGGGGTATAACCATTGGATCTTCTAATATTTCTTTATGTGCAAATGGTTCCCTATGTATAGCATCACCTCCCATTGTCTTGATGTTCTGCAACCTTGAAGAATTCAAATTCTACTTTAAAAAACTCAACTCCACCACTTTTAAAAGCCCTCCAATTTCACTATTCCTTGAAATACCTCCTCTTATACCCACTATTGTAACTTCACAATTCCCTTTCTTCTAGCTCAATTAAGTGCAATAATCTCCTTATCTTAGCTTATTTTAGGGTAGAAATTACATTATCGGAAACAACAAAGAGGTGATTTATTTTTAGGAGGACGGTATAAAATTCTATCTGACAAACTTAGGTGGCAAAAATAAAAATCATAACTATGATACCCCTCCCCCCAACTTTAATTGAAGTGACCTAACTTCATGCATGACTCGGTAGGGGTGATAGGATAACAATTGAAAATACTGGTGAAATATTTTTTGCATGCATAACTAAAACCAAGAATAATAATGAATACAAAAATAAATCTGGTTTAATTATGATAAGTTACTTGTTGTTCATGTGTGATGGTAATTATTACTCAACACAATTTGAAACTGTAGAAACATGTACTTTGGCGTGCAATTGACTTGATTGGAATTAAATGCATGGGAGTGGATGGAGAGTTAGCGACTGTGAATTGAGATGTATTAGCTATGGGTGATTTATTGGGAAATAAATGAGGCATGTGATAATGATGGAGTGTGCGGGAAAAACAATTTAACCTTTCCAAAGTATTGTAGCTTTACTTTCAACAAGTGTTGTTGCGGGTACTCCAAGCACAGGGCCCGTCTACATTTGACAGATTTACTTTTTAGCTCCCATCAGAAACAAGTCCCAATAAATGTTGAATAAACTAAAGAATAGGTCCCTCTGAAGCAAAATATGTACATCATGGATATTGTGTTGTGTGTGCATGTGGTTTTAAAGCATGAGAAATTATGCCTGGGTGATTTTACGGGTTAAGTTGTGTAACTCAACCTCTAGACCACTAGACATGCTAGGTATGTCCCAAATTATTGATGTAGGACTTTGTGAATCAGTTTCTGTTTTAGGTTCATTGAGAGCGCCATATTGCTCAATCAATGAAAAGATGAATTCATCAAATTGCATCGGTTTCTTGTATAACTTCAGTCTATGTCCATTAACAAGAAGTGAAAACCATATTGCATCAATGGTATGCAACTGCATTGCTCCATTGGGGTAAACCTTGCTAATCTCATAGGGGCCTAACCATCTAGATTGGAACTTACCCTTGAAATCTTTATACCTTGAATCATATAACAGGGCCCAATCTCCCACAGTGAACTCTTTTGTTTTTATATACTTATCATGCCATTTCATTCGCTATGAAATATGCTAACCAATTTTTTGATGAAATTACACAACATAACCAACAATAGTTAACTGGATTAGCGTTAGCATCAAACTGAAAACTAAACTTGAAATGAAAACTACTCGACATCAAGAATGTGCACTCAAGATCCCACTGAGGGCGAGGTGCTAACATATGACGGAGTGTTGAATTTTGAAAATTAGAAACAAATAGGCGGATAACCAGCCATAAAGAACATTTCCACACTACCACCAAACAGTGGGGGGAAAAGATTACATTTAAAACAATTCATCCGCTGCGGCGGGCATCCACAGAGCTGTGGGGATTCTCCACTATGAAAGTGGGTATAAGAGTGTTACAAATCAGATTATCCACACTGGCGGTAAACCATCCAGGGGTAATTTAATGACAAAACAATAAGTAATTGCAGAACTGAAAAATGGTTGGATTAGTAATGCTTAATCTCAACCTTTACAAATTAAACTCTGCAGATTACAAATTACAATGATAGGAAATGAACCTTAGACATGAAGTATGAACTTTTACAATCATATAACACTCAATTACTGAAGTATAATACCAAAAACTGGAAACTGTAACAATCTGATATAAAAATCAGAATTCTGGAAATTCAAACCAGCAAACTGTGAATTCATGAAATGCTCATAAGTTGATCAAATTACCTCCGAATGACGAGATATCAGTTGCAAATGCTTCCTAGAGGTTTGGCGCCCAAGATGAAATCCAGAAACCATCACCAAAGACTCCCATTTAATTAGCACGAATTCCAATGCTCTTTCAAATGGTACGACCCTCTTACAAAATCGATTTTGCTAAATAAAATCAGAAACTTGGAATTAAATTCCAATTTTTGGAGGAAGGGGTCGCCTTGCACTAAGAAATGTTTTGCCAAAATACCCAGAACAGAAATAAATTCACTCCAAAAGATATGAACAAAAATCAGCTTCAGCTGTAGATAAACCAGGAAACCAAAACTGTGAAATTACTCCAGAAATTCTTCAATCTTGATGCTCAATCTGCTAGTCTGATGTTGAGAAGCAGAAATATTCCAACTAGGTGTTGTATTTCAAACACGAAATTGGGAAAGGGCTAGGAGGTAGCATCCTCGAAGCAACAACAAAATGTCCATTGTCATTTTGACAGCATAACAGTAAGATAAATAGTAGATACCAAATGCTGGAGCAATGCCTTCATTTTATAAGAACTGAGAAACTCATCACCTTCCAAGAAGGTATGCCAAGAGTCACCTTTTAGAATTCTTCTTTTTTCAAATTTCATAAAATACAATTCCTCACAAAAGGTGGCGTCCACTTTTTCTCAAGGCATAAAGTTCAATTAAAATATTAATATCTCTTATGACATGGGCCTACCCTTCATGACCCCTTTTTTAAAAACAACTTTCAAGTTATATCCCTTAGGCCAAGGGGGGTTAACTGAAAATTATAACACTTATGCCTTTAATCAATTAACTTCACCAAATAAAGCTTGAGAAGTCAATATTGAAACACAAACAACATGCTCCAATGAAGAGATGACTGAAGACAACCAACTGCATACTGTCATAAAAGTATTTACTAAAAATAGTAAATAACATGAAATGCCACAAAACTCCAAGCCAAGAAACCCTAATTTCTCCTCATTCCAGCCTACGGGTTCCGGAATAGACTGATGAACTGCAAGGCTAATCACTGATGAGAAGGGGACATTACACGCTACTGCTGTATTACTTCTATATGATGGACCGCTTCCATTTTTATCTCATCCAACCCATTCAAAGAATGCAACCTTTCTTTTTGTGCTTCTGTTAAATCCATTCCCAACTCTACTGTCGTCCTCAATGTTTTGTATTCAAATTCAATAGGAAGGACTGTTGTCTTTCCATAAACCAACTCATAGGGTGTAAACCTAGTGGTTATTTTCCATGTAGTCCTATATTCCCAGATTACTTTAGGTAACCTAGAAACCCAATCTTTTCTATGTAGTTGCACTATCTTGGTGAGAATGTTTTCAATCTTCGTATTTGTGACCTCCACTTGACCATTAGCCTATGGACAATAAGGTGTGGATTTCTTATGTATGATTTGGTATTCCTCAACCACTTGGTGATTAGATCAGAAGTAGATTGGAGCCCTTGGTCAGTGACTATTTCTCTAGGTACTACATACCTAGTAAAAATATCTTCATATAAGAACTTAGCCACATTACCATCTCTTTCAAACTATAGGGCCTTAACTTCCACCCATTTGTCAAGTAATCAGTGCAAACAACGATATATTCCTTGTTGTTTGATGTAGGAGAGATAGGTCCAATGAAGTATAAACCCTATTTGTCAAAAGGTGCCAATGTCAACTAAGGTTGTAAAGGCATTTCATCACTCTTTGTTGGACTTCCCATCATTTGACACCTATCACAACTTTTGGTGTATTTAACATCTTTATGTAGAGTAGGCCAATAATAGCCAATTGTGAGGATCTTAAAGTTGTTCTCTTTGTTGCAAAATGTCCTCTGCATGGCTTATCATGGCATGCTTTCATAATATCAAAAATCTCATTTTCTCTAATGCATATTCTCATGATGTTATCAGGCCCTGTATAAAATAGATAACAAGATATCCAGGAGTAAGGAAAAAATTTATGAACCAACTGTCTCTTCTCTCTTGGTGAGAAATGTGGTAGAATTTTCCTTGTGACCAAATAATTAGCAATATTTGCATACCAGGGTGTTTGTACTTGCAAAGAAAATGAGTGTTCAAGAAATGAATCATCCACCACTCCTTCAGTTGATTGTGTTGGCAGTCTTGATAGAAAATTTGCTACCACGTTTGCTCTTCTAGGTTTATCTATAATGGTAATATCAAATTCTTGTAAGAGAAGTAGCCATCTTACCAATCTACCTCCAACTACTGGCTTGTTCATCAAATACCCGATTGTTGTGTGATCTGTATGGACAAAGACTGGATAGCAAGTAATATAATGTCTAAATTTATTAATAGCATAAACTACAACAAGCATCTCTTTTTTGTTACAGTGTAGTTTAATTCTAACCCTTGATTCTTGTTGATGTAATAAATTACATAATCCTTGTTGCCATCCTTTTGACCCAAGTCTTCCCCAATAGAAAAATCTAAAGCATCTACATGTATGTGAAATGGGAGAGTCCAATTTGGTCGTCTCAACATTGGTGCTTGAGTTAGAGATTTCTTAGTCCTTCAAAGGAGTGTTGACACTTAGAGGTCCATTCAAACTCAATGTCCTTACTCAGTAAAACAAATAAAGGTGCAGCAATCTTACTAAAATCTTTGATAAATCACTTGTAGTAGCCTGCATGACCAAAGAAGCTCCTAACATCTCTTTGTTTCTGAGGAATAGGTAAGGTAGATATTATCTCAACTTTGTGTGGATCAACCTGTATTCCTTCACTTGATATAAAGTGTCCCAATACTACTCCCTGCATCATCATCATGAAACACTTCTCATTGTTGAGTGATAGGTTGTGTTCCTTACACCTTTTTAACACTTTTTCTAGATTACTAAGAGCTTCCTTGTAACTTTCACCATAAGTGGTGAAATCGTCCATGTATATCTCCATGCAATCATGTGTAATATCAAAAAATGTGCTGAGTACTGCTCTTTAAAAGGTAGGTGGAGCATTGCAAAAACCAAAAGGTAAGACATTATATGCATAATTTCCCTAGGGGTAGGTAAATGTGGTTTTATCTTGATCTTCTGGTGCAATCTTGATCTGGTTATAACCACTGAAGCCATCAAGAAATGAGAAATATTTCTTTCCTGCCATAGAGTCAAGAACTTGGTCAATAAATGGTAGTGGAAAGTGATCCTTCCTTGTGGCCGCATTTAGTTCCCTGTAATCAACATAGACTCTCCATTTCCCACCTTTCTTGGGAATTATTACAAATGGTGAAACCCATTCACTATCTGATTAGGGTATATAAAACTTGCATCTAAAATCTTTTGCAGTTCAACCTTCACTATCTAGCTATCTTATAGGTTTGTAGCCATCATTAATGTAAATCCTATTCATGCATAGATCAGGATCTATGTCATTCATATCATGGTAATCCCATGCATATGCAGCTGAGTGTGCCTGCAACATTGATTGCAAAGAATTTTTTTGTTCCTCTATCAAGGCATTATTGATATTTAACTTATTTCTTGGCATAATTTCCAACTCCTTTGATGACTCTTGAATTGATGAGAGATCAAGGCTTGGTATGATAGGTAAACATTGTTGAGGAAGTAATGAATGAAATAGTTGTGATATCTCTTTTGTAGAATCAGTAGGTATAATACTTTGCAAGGGGTCTTGTAGGCATATGAGATAGTCCTACTTCTACAAGATCTTGCGACAATCATTTTGGATTATATGGGTGATGGGCTCATCTTCATCCTCGTCATCCAATAAGGGGATGCACTCTATGGTCATCAATGTCTGCAGAGAATAGTTATCTTCCTCCTATTCACCCAAATTGGGCCAAATGGTTTGCTCCAGGTCTGCATATGGTTGGGCAGGTGGATAAAGAACCAAGTTTTTTGTAATTGTCCCATTGGATATTATCATTTTACTAGACCTATAGCCTATGAATGCATTGGATGTTGCCAACCAAGGCCTACCTAGGATGAGTGGGTAACCCACAAGATTAACTTTGGGTTGTAGCACTATGAAGTTTGTAGGGTATTCCCAAGAATCCAAGGCAATAACTAGGTCTTCAATAATTCCCTCAGGCTTCACCGTGGACCTATCAGCTAATTGCAAAACAATTTGCATGGGCCTGAGGTTGATCAAATGAAGCAACTGCATTGTTTCTTTTGTCATGACATTGATGGTTGCCCCCAAGTCTATCAAAGTATTCTTAATGAGGGTCCCATTAATCTTAACGTCCAAAACTGGACTACCAAGATCAATATACTTAGGGACTATAATGTTCCCCGACATGATATCTGCAAGATTCCCCAAGACATGGACTACATGTAGATCTTTCTATTTCTTGCCTGGTTTCTTAAGACAAAGATCCCTTACAGTTTTGGTATAGATAGGGATGTCTTTGATAGCTTGGATATGTGGGATTTTGATGTTCACATCTTTCAATTATCCTAAAAGGTTTGTCTTAGCCTATGTGTGATGCTTTTGCATAGCTAGGAATTCAAGAAAAAGAGGCTTGGGATTTGAGGTAGTTTGGTGTACCTGACTTGATTAAGGCTCCAAAGATGGTTTATCAAAAGCCTCAACTGCAGGTTCCTCATCCTCCATTTCTATAATTTGGGGAGATCAAGATCCAACAAGTTGTTTTCCTAATCTGAGGTGGACATCACTCACCTCTACCCCATAAGTGGGGTATTGCATAGCTTCGTTAGTATAAGCCTGCTAAACAGACTTAGTGTTAGGGTTAGGTGTAGGTTGGGTAGGTATTTATTGCTTGGGTGACTAGGATGCATGATTTAATGGAGGCATTAGAGCTTTTTGTTGTTGTGAAGGAGGGAACATGGGTTGTTGATAGTTCATATTTTGTTGCTGCCATTGTTGGCCTTTCTACCACTGAGTCTACCATTGATTATGTTGGGTTGGCCATTGTGGATTATAATTGGAACCTTCAAAATTCTGTTGTGTGTTGGCCTCCTCTAATGGTTCAATAACTGAGCCCTTAAAACTGTAACTTAGAGATTAGATATCTGCACTAAGTAATTATCTTGCTCATCATGAAGGTTCATTTCATTGTCAACCTAGGGATGTGAACTTGAAATGGGTCAGCACTGTCTGTGCACTAGGAATCAACTGTACTAGTCATCCTTATCCTATAACTAGAAAGGAAACAGTACTGAAAGTAAAATTCTTGAAAGGAATTAGCATAAGTACTGAGCATGAATCAACAACTAAACTAAACTGGAATGGATGCCAGAAACACAAATCTTAGCAAACAAGCAGGAAGTTACTCTGTCTACCTTGGCTACAGGAACAGACATAGAATAGAGTTCCAATGGCTGCAGGAACAGACAGCTACTAGGACCGTAACTAATTACTAAACACAAAAGTAAGTACTAAACTGAATGGATGAAATTCTCACCAAGTGGGTCCCCTTGAATGAGTCTTCCCTAAGCTAACTCAGATGCAACAAACCAAAGTATCATTTTATTCATTGAAAACATTGGTACATCATAATAGCAACATGACTGTATTCCTTGAAATTGAAAATTCATGTACAATATTAGAACATCCAACCTCCTGAAGAGGAATATATGATCATTATTTATAGAAGGAAAACTTCTAACTAACCCTAATTAATTGGGCAGTTGACTCCAACAGAATAGGAGGACACCATTTATTGAAAGCATGAAAAAGAGGAAGGAGGTTATGCATGCACCATATTTAGTCAAACCAGACTTGCCTCAATGAGGATCCAACATAGCAACACCTCCTAAATCTACTCAACTAGTAGACATGATCATTTAAAGGTAAGTTACAACTTCCACACAAGCTGTGAGTTTCCCTCCATTGACCTCTTTAATGACCATCCTTTTTGACTTCTTTAGCGATCCGCCAGCTAGCATGAACTTCTTCCACCTTGCAAGATTCATTTATATCTACATCTTAATGTGAACCTACATAATGACATTAGCGTGCACAAAACAATTGTGTATCCATAATCACCTTGGAATAACATTCATTCAATCACATGTGAAATTAATATAGATATATCACATAGTAGGTTAATACTATCAAAAGTCACAGGGATAAGTTCATGCACAAAGTTCATAAATTTAGGGAAATAACATAGAGAGTGTCAATAACTAGGTGCTAAAAGTCATTATTTGGACTCATCACTGTGGCCAAGTATTTAGCTGTTGGTTCCAGTTTGGATGGGCTTGTGGCCACTGTTGAGGGTTTTGCCACCAGTTTTGGTTTGCTTGCCAGGGCTAAGAGTTCCAAGCAAAAAAGTTTTGGTTGCCAATAGGAAAAGATGAATTAAAGCTAAGGGGGTCTTGCAACATACCTTGTCTCTACTACCATGGCCTCCTTTATGCTATATAAAAGAGCTTTCCATCATCTCCTTCAATGGGTTGAAAATCAGGCTTCTCAACTTTATCCTGCAGGATACTAGCCACTTTTTTGCATTTACAATTTGCTTTTCGTTGCCTACAACTTGGACAATATTCAGTAAGCATAGCCTCAGCTTCCTCCTGCTTTTTCTTAATATGGAGAGCATCCAATTGTGTTTCCAAATGATTGATTATATCCTCCATGTTGGATAACATATTGCTCAGCTCTACTTTTGAAACCCTAGTAGATGATTTACCAAGAATTGATGTTCTATTGTCTCTTGGACTCTTTGTAAAGGTTCTAGAATAATTCCTATAGGCCTTACAAATGTCTAAAAATGGTTGCTAAGAAATATCTCCTTGGCCAATGAGGTTCAATGCATCCATACAGTCTTCGTTAACCCCTCTCAAAAAGACTATCTTGAGAGACTCTTTTGGCAACTTGTTCTAGGGGTTTTTCTTGAGAGAAAACTAAAATCTTTCAACATAATCCTGTAAAGATTCATCATCCTTTTATGTCATTCAAAATATATCATCCCTCCTCCTATTAGGTCCTCTACAACAGTCCTGATACTTCTCCAGGAATAGTGTCTTCATGGTGTCCTAATCAGGAACAACATCTTTACCTAATCCCGTGAACCATCTCAAAGCTACATCTTTATGGGTGGAAATAAAATTTTTAACCTATGTGCTTCAAAAGTATAATCATAACTTCTGCATAAGACATCAAATTCAAAGAGGAATGTATTTGGGTCTTCAGTCATTAACACATAGGAAAATGGCAAAGTCGAAGGAGGAATGTTCTTCAACATTGTGGCCCTTTCCTGGTCAGTAATAGGAAATCCAAATGTTGGTTGGGCATCATCATCATTTGTTGCATCACCCATGGTACAATATGTTCCTTCTATATGTGCGCTAGAGGTTGGTGAAAAGGAAATTTCTTCTTCAATGATAACTTTGCTCTGAGTACTAGGGTTAGCAATTTTTGCAATAGCTTTTTGACATGTGAAGGGAAGGAACCTACCCAAGGGATCTCTTTGCCTCCGCATACATAAAATATGACTTTAAATTAAGTGGGCCTGCACAATGCTAGTAGCTTTGGTGTTGAAAAAGGTGGTATCTAATAGTCCTAATGCTTGAAAAGAGAAATTAACTATGAAAAACTGTAAGAACAAGTCTACGAAGATAGCACCGTCCCCGACAATGGTGCCAAAAATGTAGAGTCTAAGCTAATGTATCGTAAACTTGGTAACATTTACTACACTCAGAGGGTTAGTTGGTTGTATAGTCCACTTCACATTGCTTAAGACTACATTAAATCATCAATCAAGGTGCGTAAACTTATGGTGGTATTGCACTGTATGTTCCTTCATGGTCTCTTGTTCATCTAAATTATCCTATGAAAACCTATCCAGACTATTCTATTTTGCTAGAATCTTATAGAATTGCAAAAACAATAAAAATAGTTACATAGCCTAATGGCTACGAGTACCTACAACATAAGCTGTAGGTGACTGCTAATAACAAGTAAGTACAAAATGAATCCAAAACTATTCAAAATAACAAAATAACCAAATCTAATCTCTGGAGAGCTAAGATTCATTAATTACACAACTATTCATGAACAACAACTATTGCAATCAACTGTAAGAGCTCTTCTATTTTACTTTACAATGCATTTATAAAATAATAAAAATAGAATTAATAGGAATGCATAAATAAATAAGTAAATAAATAAAGTGATGGGCAATACCTCGAGTGGCTAGCTCAGGGGATTGTCTCACTTAACTTAGAACCAAATCTAACTCAAATTCTTACACATCCATATAACATACAACTCCATTCATTGCATATTACCAGATATTCAAACAAAATTCTTCTTGCATATTGTATTCAGTAATTGCATTTCAACATGTTTTTTAGATTACTTGAAACTGGAAAATGACTAATTGCTTAATAACTTGTAACAACCAACTAACTTTGCTACAAACTCATCCCCTAACTTTATACAAAAATGGGGAGAGACTTATTCAAACTACTAACTAACTGCAACCGTTAATCCCACTCCTAGATACGAGGATGTGAAATTAAGATTGACTTATTCATTCTAATTGAAAAGGAAAAAGGGACCTATTCAACTAAGAACTTCAATGAAATGACTTGCATGTGAAACACATAAGCAAACATTCAAAGTTCTAGAACAAGTATCCTCCAGTATTTATTCCCTCCATGATGGTTCACGTTCAGCTCCGCAACTCCCTGCACTTTAGGCCGGTTGAACTTCCACTACTTTGGTTCTTGCTACAAATGCTCCATTCTTGTTAGCACATGCTGAGTTGTAGAGAGGTTAATCCATACAACATACATATACAATGAAGCTTCATAATTAAATCACCAAATTCTATTCATATGCATACATTCTCATGTTTAAATCATGCAATACTACGAATATTATCACCATATTTCATATTCACAAACTAGGTTCAAAGTTGCAAGGTATGTTGTGAAAGGATAACACATTATGGAAATTTTTGTCTGAAAGCTACTTAGAAAAGATATGTAAAATTCTTGAAAGCATATAAAAAGCAACAAAAAAAGTACTAAGGACCAAGCCCATCAATACCCATTGCACACTAAGGCACGTTATTGCTAGTTTATATCATGTTTAGTCTTATATGCTCTAATTTATACATGTTTTAGTTTTATAATGTTGTGCCGATGGTCTATTTGTTTTGAGTTTTTGTGTTTTCCTTGTGGTTAGAGGGTCTCATAGACCGTAGGGTCCTATAAAGGTTATTAAAAACCTGCCTTCATTCATTGAAACATTTTTATTGCTCGCATAAATATAATCTTATAAACATTTATTATCTAGTATAGATCATTTTTAAATCATGCACCTAAATGAAATTCATTTGGAACATTTTTACTTGACATAAATATATATCTTAAAAACAATTAGCTCATTTATAAATCATGCACCTAAATGAAAAATAAATAAAATTTTGAAGCAAGTTGTACTTAAGAATAAAAAAGAAGTTTTTGAAGTAATAAATGCAACATTAAATAATTTATGGTTTGCAAAAATATATATTTAATGAAATAAAGTAGTTTTATATTTATTTATAAATAAGTTGAAAGAAAAAGTTTAGAATTTTTTTCATCACTATAACTTGTGTGCATATAATATTGGACATTTTGTAAGTAAATATATTTAATATATCTATAATGTTTATTAATATTAATATTAATGATTTGATGTGTAAGTAACTTAAATTTATGGTTGGGAGTTTTTATTATACTATCATAATACTATATTTAGTATTTTGTTTATATTGTAAAATGTTTCTCAACATTAATTAATATATATTTTCAATTAAAAATAACAAAAATATTTTTTATATCAAATATTATATGTTGAAATATTTAATTTTTTATTAAAATTTGTATATAAGTCTAAATATATATATATTTTTAATTTAATATATAATAGATAACTATATCTCATAACTTATTAATTCACCTTTTTTTTACATTTTAAAACATAAAACATATCTCTTTTTTTATTATTAATATATTATAAGAATTAATAACTATCTCAACCATGATAATTTTCCTCTAGTGAAGGTAATAATGACTCGCACCTAAAATATGCTCAAGAAGTTAGTAAAAACAAATAGAATGAAGGATGGCTAAGGTTGGTCGCAAAGTTGCAAGGAGTGCAAATGGAGATTGACAAACAAGCAAAATCAAAGTTTTTGGGATCAATCACAAAGGAATGAAGAGGATCGATGAAAGCTACCTCTCAGACAAGGGTAAGTGCAAGAAGTTGGGTCCACATTCAAGGGAAGTGTCATTTTTCAACTTTAAAATAAGCACCCATTCATTTTTAGAATAGGTACCCATTTTAAAATGGGTATTCATTCCAAAAAGTTTGAAACTCAAAATACATGTTTTTTTATTTGTATTTAGGCTTAGAAAATGCATGGTAACCCAACACTTAGCCTTAGACCTGCAAGTACAAGGTCATGGCAACTTGAAGAGAGAAAACTAACTTTGGAAATATAGTTGATGAGGTTTTTCTCAAAATTGTTTGATAAAATTAAAACCCATTATAGATGACAATGTTTACTTTTCAAATATGTAATTTTTTATCATTGGGTTACTTTTTACATTTTTAATTAATTTATGAGGAAATTGGTCTATAAACTTGAAATGATAGGTTTTCATATTTTTTTAATAACTTTTAATTTGTTAATTTTATTCTTAAAAATATTATATGGCATCAATCTATAAACAATTCTTTACACAATGAAAAAAGATAATTAAAAAAATAATAAGTTTAGGTCAAGTTATGGTGTCTGTATACAAGGGTTTTAAAAACCAACAATTAGGGTCAATAAAAAAATAATAAAAAGTAAAATATCTAGAAAAAAATTATCAAAAAATATCATCAGTATTCATTATAATACACATCTTTCCCCGTATGGAATTAGAAAAATATTTTTATTTAGGTCAAAATATGGTGTTCATACACGTGCATGGTATGGTCCTAAAAAAGTGACTTTTAAAAAGTGGTTTTCATACAATGTGTATTAAAAGTTATTCTGTATCATCTAAGTATTAGAATAAATTACATATTTGAAAACTAGACTCAAAATACTAAATTTTATATCACTGAACTTTTTTAAGATCAACAATGTGTAAGTGCTACAAATTTTTAGTCCAACTGTGACAAACTCTGAAAATCAGGAAAAACATTTCCACTTTTTGAACATTTTGTGGACCCAACTTCTTGCACTTACCCACAAGAAAGGATAGGCCCATCCTTCCAAAACCATAATTTCATAGCTCCCTCTTTGGTGCTCGATTCAAAGAGGTTTGAAAAAGTTGGATCTAGTCAATTTAATACTAGTGATGCACAAAATCTTATGAATTGGAGGAAAAGGAGCAATAGACTTGGATCCCTAAAGGGATTCCATCTACTACAAGTGCAAATGCAATTCCTTTACACCTCAAAAACACCAAAAAATACATTTCCTTTTCTATTCGAGATGTTGGATTGGTTAATTCAGTGGCTTGCTTAAGCACCTACACTTTTTTCATCAGATGGACCAAGGATTGGCCATCAAGGGACAAAGTTATAAAATGGAGCAAGAAGCAACAATGATAATACATTAAGGTTAAATCCATTCCTAAAGGTTTATTTTTGGTTGAATGCTTTGAACAAACAAGAAAAAAGACGAAATTCTAAAGATGGTTCCTTACATTATGGATGGTGTTGGTTTTTATGTAAAGGATTGGAAACCAAATATCAACCCAATCAAGTATGAAATGAAAAATGTGCCAATATGGATCAAGATTTATAATATACCACTAGAATGTTGGGCCCCAAGCATCCTCAAATTGATAGGAGATCAAATTGGAACATTTGTGAAGGTGGATTATCAAATGGGAGAAAGTGATTTTGGGATATATGAAAGAATTTATGTTAATATTAAATTTAATTCCCCTCCCCCAAGGAGCTTGAGATTAGATCAAAATATGGTATATGGTGGCAACATTGAAAATAAAAAAGTTTAGAAAGGTGTCATCTTTGCTAAGTTACTATCCATTAGGTAGAGGATTTTCGTAAATTAAGAAGGGATGAAAACCTAGGTGTGGAAATAAAAGAGGCTTCTAACCATGGAAAAATTAAAGAGCCTAAGGAATTAGGTCCTTCTAGATTGGAGTATGACTTCTCCTTGAGGGATAAAGATGGTAGTGAAGGAGACATTCTAAATTGTGAGGTGAAAGTGAATCCTCATGTAACAAAAATAAATGACATGAATCAAAGGATCGTCTATGAAGATGATCAAACTTGGTAGACACTTAAGGAAATAGTTTATATTTCCAACAAGGAATCTTTGGATATAAAAAATCAGCTTCAAATTTTAACACAAATATTGAAGTTGAGAGTGATTACTTTAGTGATGAAATTGACATTCTATAAGAATGAGAAATTTTCCAATTAGAGTCAAAACTTAATAATCCAAGGGTGGGAGAAAGGTGCTCAAGACGTGGGAAATCCAATAGGGTAAAATTGGAATTGGCGAGAAGGAAAAAAGGTGAAATGAAGTTGAGATCTAGGAAGGGAATCAACTTCCCTAATGAAAGACACATGCTCAAGGCTCAAATTCATTTAAGCAATCCAAACTTAGTAATAATTGAAGAAATAAAATTAGATGATGGAGAGTCCAAGGCTTTCATGGAAAAATGGAAATACATCTTTGTTCCAGTACAAGGACTTCTAGAGGTCTAGGAATGATTTGGAATCCAATTAGAGATAATTTGGAAGAAATTCAATCTATCCAAAATTGGTAGTAAGTAGAATTAGATTATTTCCTGTGAATTCTTATTTTATTCTATTGAATATTTATGTTCCTATTGGAAACACTTAGAAACATGTAGTTTGGGATCAAATATCTTATTGGTCACATTTCTTTAGAGAAGAAAATATAATTGTTGAGGGGATTTCAATGCCACTTTGGATGCCTTGAAAAAAAGAGGGGGCATCTCAATAATCACACAAATCTAGCTGGACTTTCAAAAAAATTTTGAATTCAACCATTTTTCAAGATATAGTCCCTAAAATAGAAGGTTTGCATGGATAATTAGATGAAAAGGATTTACCAACATTACATAATGATTAGATCACTTCTTGTCGGGTGGAAATTGGTCTGATCCTCCCTTGATATACAACTCCCCCATTCTTACCTTTATAGGTTTGAATTTCTCTCTTTAGTTAAGCTTCTCTTTGGATGTCTATCCTCAGCTTAGATGCCCATTCAAATTGAAAAAAATGAGGTTGAGGGATCGTGACATAAAAGACATAATTTCATATTGGTGGACTAAGCTTTACAAATCCTTTAAGAAGTTAGGTTTCATCAAGGAAAAAATTAAAGAATGGAACATACTCCACTTCAAAAACATTTTTGATAAACAAATACAAAAAATTGAAGAGGAACTTGCCTTAATGAAGAATTCATCCAAGTAGGAAAGAACCAAGACTCCTATGCTAAAGAGAATGCTTTGTAAGGAGTGTTAGCAAGAAATATAAGGGATACAGACTGAAGTTCTGTTCCCAAAAGATCTTCGTTGGTTGTAGTCTATAACCTTGTAGTAGGTTCTATTGAGGCAACACAATAAGGTATTTTGGATCCAAGATCAGTTGTAAATCAAAATAAAATAATACACACACATAAGATAGATCAGAATTTAGAGTTCATTACATTCATTATATCAATAATCATTCAATACATCCCTTATATCTTCATTATAGTCAATCTTGTACTAAGTTATCTTTTATCATCTACTTCTACTTCCTTCTAGTGAATAGATCTTCTTACATATTTATATTTACAACATGGGACATGGCCTCTAGATACTATGCCTAGAGTATATTTTATCTTCCTAAATTCACATTTTGGAATATTCTTTTTAGTTAGTTATTACATATCCTAGGATTGGTTTTTGTATGTTGTTTTCCGGCTAACATCATCTCCTCTTCAAAACCTTGACTTGTCCTCAAGTCAACTTTGATCAAAATCTTGATGGTAATTTTTTAGTCTTTCTCCATTGACATAACACTATAGGTCTATACCATCCAATCTTTTTAATCTTATTCCTCCAAAATCCAAAATGTCATTGATTTTGTATGGTCCTAACCAACATATTTTGAGTTTTCCATGCTTTTTGAACTTGTCATGTAATAGAATGGTATCTTCGATCTGAAAGTGTTTCATCCTTAGGTTTCTTTGGGAAGTTGTGTAACTGGGTAACATATGACTCTGCTTCTACATCCAAAATCTCGTACGATAGTGGCGGAATCCATGAGAGCAAGGCTTTATTGCTTATATCATAGTGAAGTCTTTGTCAACTAGAAAGATGATGGATTCTATGTACTTCTATACCATATGTTGAGAGACTCTCAATTGGTCTTGCATATGTTTTTGGAATATTTTAAAGTACCCACCAAATACTTGAATGTAGGTTGGTTTGGCTAGAAACCCTTTCACATAATCTTGAACTTGTGTTGCTACCAATTTGGTTTTGACCCATACTTTTTCGGCGAATTGAAGTAATTGGTTCATAAAGTAGAATGTAAGATAGATAAGAAAAGTACCATACCAAAAATTATATCCCGATTTCTTTGTTTGATGGCATTCTCAAGGAACTCTGTGCTATGGACTTCACAAAGGTCGAAGTATTTTCCTTGGGCGACCATCTGATATGCAGTGTGGATGGAAACAACTATGGAAAACCCTTCCTAATTTGTATAGTAAACCTTATATGTGATCACCTTTGTGGCGTACTTCACTCTAGGGTTGGTGATGTTGTTGATATCAAGGCTTCTTCCATCAAAAGTAGCACCAATGAACTTAGTGACCGTGGCATTTTTTATGCTCTTCTTTGGTGGAATTACCTGTTGTGTGAGCAACCTAGTAACGGCCTAGATGGCCTCCTTGGTGATGTGGTGGGGCTTATCGAGATACAAGTATTCATCACGTAGCCTACTAAATACTAGCTGGATCTGGATCCAAATCCATTCCTCCTCTTTGGTGAAGTCCGAGAAGTCTTTCCATACGTCCAACTTCTTCTCTACAATCTAGACATGGTTTGGTAGGTATGAATTGGTGCCAGGTTGTAGTAGGGTTGTCCTCAACTCCTCAAACATGGAGTGTTCAACTTGAGAATGCACTCTTTGGGTCTTCTACCATTGCTTTGTATAAGGAAACTTCTTATAGCTAGTGCATGATTTTTTTGCGATGGTAATGAGAGCAGGAGTGGCCATGGTTACAAGCTGATATTTTGGTTACGACGCATGAGTTAGGGTTCGTATGAGAGCTAAAACACAATTGGGCACGAATGAAATTTTGTGATAGCACAAAAGTTAAGTGAGTTGAAAGGTAGTGTGAGGGTATTTTTATAGATTTTATTGGTTGAGCTCATTAATTACTATAGTTGTTTCTAGTCATTTCTCACCTTTTTCTACCCATTGAGATTCTATGACTAACTTTTCCTAGCTTATTATTTTATCTTCCTAAAGTATACTATGGTACACTATAATACATTATAATATAATTTTTAAGGGTTATAGTTTGCGGTTATGTGGTTTGTACTATTTTTTATTACGTTCATGATATTATGTATGTTTGATGTTGTTCTGGTGTCTATTCCAGATAGCCATGTGTTGTCCTTTCTAGGTTGTAGTGATTGTGACGATTTTTGTTGGTAGTTCTTGGAATACTTGTCATTGTAATGTTTTCTTATGTTTCCCCGAAAGTGGTCAAGTCTTGTTCTATATAAAGAGGGTTCTCTGAAATCCATAAAGCCTTTCCTCCATTTAATTTTCATAGTATCCACTTCTTCCTTAGTGTCTCCTGTGAACGTCTAGGGAAATAGATCCTCATATTCTGGTGATGGTTCAATAATTGATTCTTCCTAGTAGCCTTTTATTTTTTCTTTATCAGGATTTCCATCCCTTCTTTGATATGATTATGAACCATAAAGACCCGACGAAATCCATAAACTCTTTGAGATGTTAACTCCAATTCATTTTGCATCCAAGCTTCTAAGACTTCATCACTTTTCATGTTGCACTTGTCACTCTTCAATTCCAATTCCCTTTCATTATTTGGATTTTCTTCTTCTTCGTCCCCATCCAAAAATTTAGAGATAGCATATAGGTTTTTGATGTCTTCCCCTTCATTGTCTTATGTTACTTCTTCTATATATGATTTGTCATCTCATTCTCCTAATGGAATCTGTACAACTCTGGTAGCATCTGCAAATGAAATCTCGTCTTTCCACACTAGTAGAATTTGGAAAATAAATGACTATGTGACTAAACATTTTAGTCACAACAACTGAAAATGACTAAATTCTACTAATTTTTTGCAATACAACTATAAATGACTAAATAAATGACTAATTTGATTATCAGGAAAATAATTAGTCATTTATTTAGTCACACAAATAAACATGACTAAATAATTAATCACTTGTTGACACTTTTATTATGTCTTCAAAGAAACACTTTTGAAAAGCATATTGTTAAAATTTTAAGCGCTAAAAGCAAGCATGTTTTTGTTTGAAAGGGAAAATCAAAAGATATTGGAAAATAGAAAATGTCCAAAGCTTAGGCGCCAAAGTGGGAAATGGTTTTAATTTTGTCTTCATTACACCTGCATGATAAGGAGGTTTAAGGTTTTGGATAAACTTTCATCATGCCTGTGCCATGGAATCAACAACTTTCATTTCAGATGAAGATATGTGTTTGAAGGAGTATTCCATGGAAGTAGCAACAAAGGGCCAAGTAGCTCCTAAAAACTAGAGACATGTTGCAAAATTTTGAAAGGCATGTTGTAAGGTTTTGGAGAAACTTTCATCATGCCTAGCGTGGAATCAACAACTTTCATTTTAGATGAAGATACATGTAGTTTAAAAGAGAGAGAGTATGGTGTGGTGCACAGAGATAGACTTGCATTAATGCTTCATAAATATCATGTATGCATGGTGTTACCCAAGTTTTAACTATTGTTGAGCTTTTAGAAGGGTTTGCATGAGTTTGGGTTTTCTAAGTTTTGTAAAAAAGTCTCTAGAATTAGTAAAAAGTCTTGCTAATGTAGGGAAAGCCTAGATCTCTCTCTCTCAGCATTGTCATTCACCTTTAGGACCTAGCAAAGCAAATATTGAGCCTTGCCAAAATTATTTTGTTTCCTTCAAAGTGTTAGATATATGCATAGCACTGCCCAAAATTTTGAAACAATATGCTCAATAATGAAAAGGAGGGCAGTGGCCTAATGAAAGCAAGAGGAAATCATTATAAATGTTAAAGTATTGGAAATAACCATAATAGTAGTCCATCAAAGGATGACAGTATCATAAGAGAAAATACATCCTTAGAAGATCCCAAGGGGTAGTCTTAAGAAGTATCAAGTGTAGAGTTTGAAATAAAGATTAAAGGGAACACTTTTACATGAAGCTTAGTCCGATTACCTATTAGAGTTGTCATTTTATGGCAAGTTTTGAGATGGATAGTGCAATAAAATGGTAAAGTTCAGTCCCATTTTCTAGGACAGTTATACGACATAGTTTCTTTTTGAGTAGGGAAACATGGTTTTGGAATGATCTTTTGTCATGGAAGTGAAATATTTACGAAAGTCTGTGAGATGAGGCATTGGTTTTGCTCTTTGAATGCAACATTGCAAATCAAACTCCAAACTTCAATTTATATGGTCATTTGGTCGAGCTCTCTTTTCCTAAAGTTAAAATAGATTTACAACCCAAAATACCATGAATCTTGTACAAAATGCATAAGCACAAAGTCTTGTATAGTGATGTCCAATTACATGAACACCTTTATTTCAGACACCCTACTAATGCAACTAGATATCACTCTGCACAACTACCATGAGTGAGTCCAATTGTAGCAATAGATGGAGGATTCTTAGTGGAAGCCAAACTCTTCAAGAAAAGTAAAGGACACCATCCATTCACCTTGTACATCTAGGTACAGTTAAGAATGGCATTGTAGTTCAAGAATGAGTTGTATTTCTATGATAAGTAGATTTTGAATAATAATATCCCTCAGTAGCATGATAAAGACTCATATTATTCACTAGTAAGTGATTTCCCTTTTAGTCATAACTTTCTCTCCTAAGTTGTACGGTTGAAAACCTACATCCAGTGCAGAACAACATGTTAGTTCAAATTGTGTAAGAGACACAACAAACATGTTCTACAAGATCAATGCAACTAGTGTGAGGGAACTTAAAGCATTGGCTTCTCAACTTTTTATCTCTGTTTAGACCTAGACCCAATAGGAGCTCCACAACTTGCTTTTTAAGAATATTGTAAGGCCTTTTTCCTAGGCTTGTACTTAAAAGAAAAGCAAGGGAATACACTCTCTTGTAAAAATGATTTTCTACTTGGCTCACATTCTTTTTCCATTTTGACTCTAATGCCATATATGTTCTTTATGATTCCTATTGAATTCTTAGTTGAGTTCCTTTAGGATGTTTCTCTAGTCCTTCTCTTGTTTTATCATTTCCCAAACAAGTTGGACATGAGGGATTTGTTGGCAAGACCAATCTTTTTTAGACCTAATCCCCCATTCCTTTTTGATTGGCAAACCAAATCCTAATTAACCAAATCCAATCTTCTTTTTTCTTCTACCCTTGTCCACATAACTTTTTTTTTTTTATCTTTTCAATTTTAGCAACTTGGAAGGTCGTGATTCTAAATAGGAATAGATAATAAGTAAGAATGCTATGGAGGCAAGCTTTAAGAAGAAGAATTTTTTTATCTTGACTTAACAATTTTCCCTTCCAACCTACCATTTTTCTCTGAATCTTCTCAAGAATATCATTTCATAAGATTGGTTTAGTTTTTATATTGATAAGGGGACCAAGCTAAGTGGTAGGAAGGGTACCAAGCAAGCACCCCATAATAGAGATTATTTTTTCTTGAAACTTGTTTTTGTTGAAGAAAAATATTTTTCTTTTTTTATAGTTAATGTGTTGCCTTCAAATCTAAGCATAGTCATTTAGAATTTTTTCCACCAAGTAGCTTCAAGGATGGAGGACTTATTGAATAGAATAGTATCATCGACAAAATATTGATTATATGAAGGTTGTATACTACTAGCCGGTTTGACTCCTTATAAAAATTTATTTGAAACTTGCTTAGAGATGTTCCTATCCAACACCTCAACCATCAAGATAAACATACATAAAAACAAAGGGCCCTCCTTCCAAAGTTCCCTACCAATCCCAAAGAAGCCTCTTGGCACACCATTGATTAGAGTAGAAAATTTAGGGGTAGAAACATATTCCTTAATCAATATCAAAAATCTTTCTTGGAACCCAAACCTCTTTAGCATGTCAAAGAGAAAGTTTCAATTGACCTTATCATAGGCTTTTGAAATACCCAATCTTAAAACCATTCACTACCTTTTTCTTTTATCCATAGAATGGATAACTTCCTAGGAGTTGATGAAGTCATTTGAGATTTGTCTCCCCTTCACAAAACCTTGTTGGTTATGAGAGATCAAGTTGTCCAAGTAAGGTTGGATTTTCTTAGCTATGATTTTTGAGAAAATTTTGTATGTGGTATTATATAGACTTATATGTTTGTAGTCCAACATACATTTTGGGTCCATCATCTTAGGAATTAGAACAATAAAGGTGTTGTTCATTTGCTTTAGAAGAGAACCAGGTTTGATGAAATCCTTGGTAGCTAGGTATAGATCTTGTCCAATTATGTTATAGAATTCTTAGGAGGGAGGAAACCCATCAAGCTTCGAGGCCTTGAAATGGTCAAAAGAAAACACAACTTTTTTCACTTCTTCAAAAGAAACAACTTTGATTAAATTTTTATTATCTTCTTTATTCAAAATAGATGGAATTTCCTATAACATCTCCTCTATCATTTTTGCATTACTTTCCTCAGCCTATATTTTGTTAAAATATTGAAGGAAACGAGTGTAGATATTCCCCATCTCTTCTTCTAAGTCCACAATGATCCCTTCCTCTGTGGTCATACTTGGTATTGTGTTTATTTTTCTATGTTTGAGAGTGGAGTGGTGGAAGAATCTGGTGTTCCTATTACCAAGAATAAGCCAATTGATTCTTAATCTATGTTTCCAAAATATTTCCTCTTTTATCATAACCCTTTTCCAATCTTCTCTCATAGCAGTGTCCTCTTTGTGTAGATTTTCATCACTATCTCCTTTTTCTATTTTATCTTTAGTTTACAGTTTTAGTTTGTGTCCCAAGCTATATTTTTTCTCAAAAATATTTCCAAATGCGGTTTTGTTCCAATTTTTAACTTTTTCCTTAACTCTTTTTAGCTTAGACACTAGTCTAAACACGATAATCCCATTTTGAGGTTGTGCCCACCAATTCACAATCCAATCTCTAAATTGGGGGTGAGAAGGCCACATTATTTCACATCTAAATGGGTAGGGGCCTTTTCTAATAGGGTCATTCTAGTTTAGAATCAAGGGGTTGTGATTTAAACAACCCCAAGCAAGGAAGAAATGGAGATATTAGCAACAATACCCAAGGCACCAAAAATTAGGAACCTATCAAGTTTAACTTGAATATAATTATTCCTAATTCTTCTATTATACCAAGTGAACAAAGAACCTTGAAGTTCAATATCCACTAGATTGATTTTGGACAAAAAACATCTAGCTCAATCATGCTATTAGAATAATCCACTATTCCACCTAATTTTTCTGAAGGGACCAAAGGTGTGTTGAAGTCACCTGCCACCATCTAGGAATCCCTAGGATTAGAATGAATTCTAGAAACAAGCAAGTACCAAAGAGAGCTTCTCTCTAATCTAATGTTTGGGGAAAAAATATTTATTAGGTTCCATTTTTCTTCCTTAAACATTATGAGAGAGCTGACTTATAAATGATTTTTTGTTTTCCTTTCCTTCCAAAATTTGAGGGTTCCAAAAAGTGATCAAACCACCAAAAGTACCGACAACTTCAGAGGAGCAATACTCAACGCTAGGCTAGATCAATTTATCCAGCAAATCAAAGTTTTTTTTATTGATATTTTATTCTTGAATCATAGTTATTTCCACTTTGTTTTCTTTTATGAAATTATTTAAAAGCATTTGCTTTTGAGGGTTGTTGAGCCCTTTGATGCTCTAAGAGAGGATGATCATTTCTTATTTCTTTTAGAGGTGGACATCTCCAGAGTCTTTTATTTTCCACAAGTAGCTTTCTTAGCTATTTCCTTTGATATGGTTTCTCTTATTGTGGGTCTACCAACCTTTTGATCTGTACCTACATCAATTGTCTTCATATGATTCTTTTTTTTTTTTTTTGTTTTAAGAAGGGAGGAGATAAAACATTAGAATCCACTTGAGGGCTAGCGCTAGGGTTGATCCCGACTTCAACTTTCTCCTCTAGTGTGCTTTCAATTATTTCTTCCTCCTTTTTGTTTCTTTTTGAAGGTGCACCATCCTTTTTTACCTCCACTTGCATTACTTCTTAACTTACCGGGTCCACTCCACCTTGTTTTCTTAAAATAAATTTGTTGGTGTAATTAAGAGTGTTGTACCTTGTCCTAGGTCATGATTACACTTTAGTTAAGTTTACTTAGGGACCACATAGGAGGTTGTTGGATATTTTCCACTTTTGGTGGACTTGACATGCCATTACTTTAACACTTCCACCTTTTGTGGACACATCATGTGATTATCTCTCCACCTTTTGTGGCGATTATCACATTATCACTTTTCCACTTTAGGTGGAGTGATAGCTTTTCATAGTTGTCTCATGTCATAAGATTACGACACTTGTCATAATCTTATGCCCCTCTATGTTCTCACCTTGGCTATATAACCAAGGGGTCTCCTATGTACTTTTGCATAGCACATTTTATTCTATTTGCATCATTGGCAGAATACAGTTTATTTTTGTCATATTGCTTCCATCTCTCTTATGCTTGTGCTTTCTATTAGGCCTCTAGATCTTGGGTGGCTACCTTCATAGCCAATTCTTACATGGTATCAAAGCTATTAGAGTGCCTTTGGATTGTCATATTGGAGAGATTCTAGGAGGGTTCCATTTTTGGCCTTGTATTGCAGGTGCATTTTGGGAGCCTGTTGCATCAGATCTGAGCTCACCATTGCATCCAGAGTGTCTGAGATAGTTAGATTTGCCTTTTGTTTCGTCTCAGTTGAAAATTGGAGGCCAAATCTACAAAGGTTTGAAGATTGGAGGTGGTTGTCAGATCTAAGAGCTAGCTACCACTTCAGAGCATTTTCAGCCAAAAAGTACATCGCAATCGCGTGCAGAAGGGCCAAAACCCCTAAATCGACTGCCAAATCATTGAATTTGGACAAAGTTGTTCGTTAAGGCAAAAAAAATTTGCTGGTTGAGCCGTATGGCCCAATCATCATTGTAGTCGGTACAATTTTTATTTTTTGAAAAAAAAAATTCTGCGAATTATTTTTCAAAAAAATAAAAAATATAGATTTCATTCGAAGTTTTTATTGTATATAGTTGTTTTTAAATTAAAAAATATTAAAAATTTTAAGTTCGTTATGCGGACTGTAAGTACCTGCAAAGGTATTTCATACCCTTGCAGGGTACCGGCGTAGCTAGAGCCCACCACGTGGCATGGCGTTTCGCCGCCACGCGGCCCCCTCATTCCCTCGCGGCCCTCCATTCAATCACCGGCGGTTGGTTTATATAAATCGGCTGATAAAATCTTCAATCGGTGGGAAAAATCAAAAATTCCAGCCACATTTATCGGCGGTCAATGAAGATTCTGCAAGAATATTCTGGGCCAAATATTCTCAACAGATTTCACCACAGAAAAGATTCTGGTAAGAATATTCTGTCAGCAAATCACATATTTCAGCAAAGGGGTGACAACAGCGCGTGATAGGCATACAACCGTCAAATTTAATACCATGGTCTGTTGACATCGGCACTGCATTAGCAACTTTTTGAAAATTTTCAGACCCCCTCTCATTTGAGTTTTCAGTTTTGCAGTTCAACTTCTGAGGCTCATATCTTGGTCGTTTTGAGGCCTTTTTTGGTGCAATGTTTTTTGATTTTAGCTAATTTTTTGTGTACTTCACAGTGGTGCAATTATTTTATGATTTTTGTGCACTAATTTTCCAGAAAATTTGAGTTGTCACAGGTGTAGCTAAATTGTCACCGTTTTTGCAACTTCCAGGGCTCCGTTCAAGCTCATACGAACTCCTTTTCAGGTGCCATTTTTTTTGAAAGTGCATGATTTTTTCTGAAATTCATAGTGGTGCTATCAGTTTGTAGTGATTATGATTAGAAATTGTACTTTCAACACTTGGTCATTTTTGGCCTATTTTGTCATTTGTAAAGATAAGATCTCAGTTTGGTATTTTGTATCAATCATTTGAGTCTACTGTAGCCTACTTAAGGCTATTGTAAAACATTGAAAATTAGAAGCCCACTTTGCTTGGCTTGCAAGTGACCATTGCACATGCACTAAGTATAAAGTGCCAAATCATCTTTTTTTTTGGGGGGGGGTACTTTGATTGAGTGAATTTGGGGGGGTGTCTTGTGTGATTGTGCCTCTCTCTATCTTGTTCTCTTTCATTTCGCTGCTATGGGTTCTCCTAAGTTTCCTTTGTTAACTCGACATAACTATGCTTCTTGGAAAATTGATGCATGGATAAAGTTAATGGAAAAAGGATTAACTCATTATATTGATGGAACTATTGTTGCACCATATGATCTAAAGTTGATCCTATTTCTCATATGGATTAGCTCACTAAAATACTATGGCTCTTGGAACTTTAAGAAATATGTATCAAAGATCATCTTTCAAATTGAAAAATGTAAAACAATTAAAAAACTGGAAAATTTTTGGTCAATTGTATGGCCAAGTTGATGAGATTAGGGTTATCGACTTGACAATGATCTCCACAATGTTAGATCCAAGAATTTTGATACAATCAAGACCCCTATGTCACTAAGGAAGAATGAGCTAGAGCACAACAGGATTGTGGCATTGATAAGAAGGATGCACAGTTGGTCTACAATTTGTTGGGAAAACTTCCATTAGAAGATGTAGCATTTGTTTGTAGCTTCCAAACTCATTGATTGACAGTGGGTAGTTCTTTCACTATGCCTTCATTTGATGCATTTACAGAAATGTTGATGTTAGAGCAAGATAAGTTGGTAAGCATGGGGATTCTCAAGTCTTCAAAGTCCAAAGCTTTGGTGGCTAATTAAGGGAATCAAGGGACTCAAGGAAAGGGTTCCATCAAGAAGCAGAAACAATCTAAGCCAAACACACAACAAGAAAAAGCACAATCATCCTCTCCAAAACAAGGGAATTCTTCATCGCAAGGGAATTCTTCATCTTTCCCCAAGAAGGGAAATTCAAGCAAGAAGGAGAGACCAACTTGTTCATATTGCAAGAAGTTTGGTCATGAGGAGCATCATTGCCACACTAAGCAAATTGATGAGTTGAAAAATATCATCAAGAAGAACAACATAAATTTTCCATCTTCCTACAAGAAGAAGGATTCATCTCCTTCCACTTCCTCACAATCAAAATGAAAAGGGCAAGCCTTTGTGGCTACTTCAAGTTCTTCACAGCAATGGATACTTGACTTGGGTGCCACTCATCATATGGGTTCTTCAAGGGAATAGTTTTCTTCTTTGGAGCCATTTAAGGTACCTCACATCTTCATAGGAGATGATACTCAAGTGGTTAAAGTGAAGGTTAGGTTGAGCATGGATAATGGAACATTTGAGAATGTATCCTCCTATGTTCAGCGAGTGCCAATCTTCTTTCAATCTACCAAATCACTCACTTTGGAGATGCTTAGAAAGTTGAGTTTCTGCGAGATTAGGTTATTATTTCCAAAGAACTTAAGGATGATGCCTTAGTTTGCGATGGGATGACCAAATCACAACACATGACTTCTCATTCCTCCCTTGCCCTTTCAAGTCTCCTTCTACAACCGCATAACTCCATTTCAAATTCAGAAAGTAAGCTATGGCATGAGCGGTTTGGACATCTCAATTATTGCTATCTTCAGTAGCTTAGTTCCAAGGATATGGTTATAGGACTCCCTCAAATCAGATTTTTTGAAGGTGTATGTTCAGGTTGTTCCATGGGTAAGCATCCAGAAGAGAAGTTTGACAAAGGGAAGTCTTGGAGAGATTTGGAGTTCGCCGATTAGTTCCACTTGATGATGATGCTTAATGAGTCCATTTCAATTACTTATCACATTTAGCAAGGTATTTCATATGCTCATGAATTTGTTGACTGCTCCAAAGCTCCACATGGGTCTATTTCTTGTTCACAAGAGTGAAGTGTTTGAAATATTTCTAGCCTTCAAGGCTCATGTTAAGAAGCAATTAGGAAAGCAAGTCAAGATTCTTCACATAGACAATGGAAGGGAATATGTGAAGAATAGACTTGAGGAATTTTGTACTCTTTAGGGGATTACTCTTCAACATTTAGTTGCATACACTCCACAACAGAATGGTGTAGCTGAAAGAAAGAATAAAACCCTTAAGGAGATGGCTAGTTGCATGATTCATGCTTGTTCTCTTGGTCCAAAATTTTGGGTAGAAGCTATCAGTTGTGCCACTCACATCCAAAATCGGGTTCCCCATAAGGCTTTGAAGGGTATGACTCCTTTTGAGGCTTGGTGTGGTAGAAAACCGGTTGTGAGACACTTCAGAGTTTTTGGTTGTCCAGCTTGGGTACACATACCTCTAGAGAAGTGCAAGGCATTGGAACCTCAGAGTAGGCCTTGCATCTTTGTTGGATATCCTGAAGGTGTTAAGGCATATAGAATTTTGGATCCAAAGACACATGAGCTATTCATTGAGAGCAGTGTTCACTTTGAGGAAAGCTCTCCTAGCTTGGCCTCTAATCCTCCTCTTCCTTCCTCCATAGTGGAAAGTGATGGTAGTGACTCAGATGATGATTCTCCCTCAACTCTGACTCACAGGATCACACCTTTGTAGGGTCCACTTGCGGTTGAGGGGCATCATCGCTAAGATCTCCTACTAGACCTTTTCGTTAGGCTCGGCCGGACTCTTGAGTCCAACATGTTCTCTTGTTAGGGATCCTTCATATACTTGAAGGACTCGGTCACAACATCAAAATTTTCCACATGCTTATATTGCTACTGCTTCAGATCCACAATCCTTTAAGGAAGCTTCGGGCATTCCTGAATGGGATTCAGCAATGGAGGAAGAGTATAGTTCCTTGATGAGGAACAACACATGGGATTTAGTTCCTCTTCCTAAGGGAAGAAAGATGGTTCGATGTAAGTGGATCTATCGGACTAAGTATGCAGCGGATGGAAGTGTGGATAAATACAAAGCTCGGCTTGTGGCAAAAGGTTTCTCACAGGTTCCAGGTGTTGACTATACTGAGACCTTTGCACCCGTTGCTAAGATGAACTCCATTCGCTTGACACTTGCTATTACTACAGCTCATGGTTGGGTTGTACATCAGATGGATGTGAAGAGTGCATTTCTTCACGGGGATCTTCATGAGGAGATTTGCATGGAGCAGCCGTAGGGATTCATATAGGATTCTTCTTTGGTTTGCAGATTGAGGAAGACTATCTATGCCTCAAACAAGCCCCTAGGGCTTGGTATGCCAAGATGGATTCCTTTATTCTCTTAGCAGGATTCACCAGGTGTCATTCAAATTCGAATGTCTACATTTTGTGAAAGGATGATTCTCATTTGCTACTTGTGCTCTATGTTGATGACTTGATCATTACAGGGAGTACCTCATCTATCATTGGTAGTGTCAAATCTGCTTTGTAGGACATATTTGCTATGACTGACTTGGGCCTTTTGCACTATTTTCTTGAGATTAAGATCACTCAGTCAGCTTCTGGGATCTCTCTTTCTCAGCCCAAGTATGCTCTTGATCTTCTAGCTCAGTTTCACATGGCTGATTGTAAGCCTGCTCTGACCCCCTTTCTTTCAGGAGTCAGGCTTGAGGCTATGTGTTCTACTCCACTTGTTGATGCCACTTTGTATTGTCAGCTTGTTGGGAGTCTCATCTACTTGACTCACACTCGCCCTGATATCTCCTTTGCAGTTGGCATGGTTTCACACTTTATGCGTGAAACCACATGAGCTTCATTGGAAAGTGCCCAAACATATCTTTGCATTACATATAGGGTACACATCATCATGGGATTCACTATGCAATAGGTATAGGACTTACCTTGGTGGGATATACAGATTATGATTGGGTTGGCGATCTTGATGATCGTAAGTCCACTTCTTGCTACAACTTCCATCTTGGTTTTGGCCCCATTTGTTGGTAGAGTAAGAAGCAACATGTTATTGCTCTTTCTTCGACTGAGGCTAAGTATCGAGTGGATGTTAATGCCGTTATTGAGGCTATTTGGCTTCAGAATATTCTCACTGAGTTTGGCTTCACTATTCCACATCCTACAGTCATTCATTGTGACAATCAGAGTGCCATCCAGATCTCAAAAAATCTGGTTCACCATCAGAGGACCAAATACATCGAGATTCATATGCACTACATTCGGGAGCTGATACAGGAGCAGGTCATTGATTTGTAGTATTGTCCTACAACACAGTAGGTTGCAAATATATTCACCAAACCCTTCACTGAGAGTATATATCATCATTTGTGAGCTCTCTTGGGGGTGCAGGATGTTTCATCTGAGGAGGTCACTTGACCTCTTC